>ML109955.1:0-40362 GCA_003697995.1 Taxidea taxus jeffersonii
TATGTATCACGTATGTGTTTTGTTGTGTTACCAAATCCTCTCCTTTCTATTTATTTTTGGTCCATGAGATCTGTCAAATTCTTAGAGAAAGGGATTTAAATGTTTAAAATAAATTCTTTTATTCCCATTAGTTTTTATTTAGATATTTTGATATTACATATTTGTACTTTGGAGTTAGCAGATCAAGGTTTGAATTCCATACCCATCTACACTGTGTGACATTGAGGATACCTAATCTTTCTAAAGCCTTTGTTCAGCATCTGCAAAATATAAGTGTTAATTACAGTCACTCCATAGCTTGTAAGGATTCCTTGAGAAAATCCTTAGTTAAGTGCCTGGCATTTAGTGAGTGTTCAATAAATATTCACCATTCTTCTTTTTGTTCCTTTCATCAAAATAAACTAGTCTTATTGTCCTACTTAGTGCTTACTTTTTTTTTTTAATTTAAGCTTTATTTAAACATATAATGTAACCCCACCACCCTCTCCCAACCCCTCTTCCCCCCACCCCCCTCAGTTTGTTTTATGACATTAAGAGTCTCTTTTGGTTTGTCTCCCTCCCGATCCCATCTTGTTTCATTTTTACTTTTCCTACCACCTTAACTCCCACCCCCATTGCATCTCCACTTCCTCATATCAGGGAGATCATGTGATAGTTGACTTATTTCACTGAGCATAATACGCTCTAGTTCCATCCATGTTGTCGCAAATGGTAAGATTTCGTTTCTTTTGATGGCTGCATAGTATTCCATTATATATATATACCACATCTTCTTTATCCATTCATCTGTTGATGGACATCAAGGTTCTTTCCATAACTTGGCTATTGTGGACATTGCTGCTATAAACATTCGGGTACACGTGCCCCTTTGGATCACTACGTTTGTATCTTTAGGATAAATACCCAGTAGTGCAATTGCTGGGTCATAAGGTAGCTCTATTTTCAATTTTTTGAGGAACCTCCATGCTGTTTTCCAGAGTGGTTGCACCAGCTTGCATTCCCACCAACAGTGTAGGAGGGTTCCCCTTTCTCCACATCCTCGCCAGCATCTGTCATTTCCTGACTTGTTCATTTTAGCCATTCTGACTGGTGTGAGGTGGTATCTCATTGTGGTTTTGATTTGTATTTCCCTGATGCCCAGTGATGTGGAGCCCTTTTTCATGTGTCTGTTGGCCATCTGGATGTCTTCTTTGCAGAAATGTCTGTTCATGTCCTCTGCCCATTTCTTGATTGGATTATTTGTTCTTTGGGTGTTGAGTTTGCTAAGCTCTTTGTAGATTTTGAATACCAGCCCTTTATCTGATATGTCGTTTGCAAATATCTTTTCCCACTCTGTCAGTTGTCTTTTGGTTTTGTTGACTGTTTCCTTTGCTGTGCAAAAGCTTTTGATCTTGATGAAGTCCCAATAGTTCATTTAGTGCTTACTTTTTAATCATACATTTCACTTTAATTTTATTTTGCTGCTTTTGCTTCTTTTTTTATTTTTATTTTTATTTTTTTCTTTAAGCTTTTTTATTTAAACATATAATTTAACCCCACCACCCTCTCCCAACCCCCCTCCCCCCGACCCCCCCTCAGTTTGTTTTATGACATTAAGAGTCTCTTTTGGTTTGTCTCCCTCTCTATCCCATCTTGTTTCATTTTTTCTTTTCCTACCACTTTAACCCCCACCCCCGTTGCATCTCCACTTCCTCATATCAGGGAGATCATGTGATAGTTGTCTTTCTCCGATTGACTTATTTCGCTCTTTTGCTTCTTTTTGTCTGCATTTTCTTGTAACTTTATTTGCCATCCACTTATTTTCAATTTTTCTGTGTTGTTTTATTTCCAGTATTATTCATAAGGAGAATAGAATTAAATTTTCTCTTGAATTTTCACTCTGATTTTTTTGTCTTCCTATAGGAAGATTTAGCTTGTGTGATTTATTGTTATTAATGCTAAGAATATATTCAGACATCTTGTTTTCTGTTTATTATGCTTTATCGTTTTTTCCTCTTTTCCTGACTTTCGTCATTGTGGTTAAGTTTTCTTTGTATGTTTTCCCTCCTCAAATAATTTGAAAGTTTCACAACCAAATATGGCCATTATCATTAAATTTTAAAAAATCAAACCAATATGTGCTTATGAATATAAAGGAAAAAAGGGTACATATTCTTGTCTTATTCTCCTCCCCAAACACATTGAGACAGTTAGAATTCTCCTTCCAGGGATCCATACCTCCTACATTTGTTCAAATGCACTGGAACTTTAATTCTAGACTATTTTTAATATTTAAATTTTTGCTTTCCTGTGCTATGAGCCCTGTGTTAATATGTACATTAGATTTTATGAAAACATTATCGATGATTATTTTAAAAATTAAAATAAATAAAATAAAATATTTTTTATACTTTACTGGGTTTTTACTCTTCCGTGTTTTTTGTATGTTCTAATTTCCTTTTTATCGGATCTTTTATTTAATTGCAAGCAACGTCAAATGCATTGTAAAGAAACTTAATAGCAAGTAGAATTTTTGTTCTTTTTTTTTAAGATTTTATTTATTTTTTTGACAGACACAGATCACAAGTAGCCAGGGAGGCAGGCAGAGAGAGGAGGAAGCAGACTCTCTGCTGAGCAGAGAGCCCCACGTGGGGCTTGATCCCAGGATCTTGGGATCATGACCTGAGCTGAAGGCAGAGGCTTTAACCCACTGAGCCACCTAGATGCCCCAGAATTTTTGTTCTTTTAACAGAACTCTAAGGCAAGTTTGAAACACAGCTTGATGAAGGCTTTAACTCTAGTCTTGATTTTCTCAAATCTGCCTTCTTCCTTATGTTATCTTCCTTTGTGGTATTGGGATGGTTGTAGCAATTTAGGCTTTGCAAAAGCACATCACACAGTGAGAACAGTAGAATTATTTTTCCTGAAACTTTAAATGAAGCATCGCCCTCTACTTTAATTGGAGTAGTCCAAAACTTTGTGACAAGAAAATGCCATGTGTACTTATTGGTTTAGACCTATATTATTGTCCATTCCTGATCCAATCACAAGACCAAGGCAAAGGAAATTATAGTGTGCACCAAAGTGTTACCCAATGGGAAAAGTGTGGTGTGGGAGGCAACTAACTGTACTACAGCTTTGTCTGGAATTCTGACTGATATGGTTTTCCTTCATAGTCCTTCCTTCACAGTCCTATAAATATTTTTCTTATAATGTTGCAGATTAGATGTCAGAAGATGATCTAATTATTTTTAAGGGGAGGTCTGAAATATCACTTAATTTTATTTTTATTTATTTTTTTAAAGATTTTTTTTTATTTATTTACTTGACAGACAGAGATCACAAGTAGGCAGAGAGGCAGGCAGAGAGAGAGGGGGAAGCAGGCTCCCCACCGAGCAGAGAGCCCGATGCAGGGCTCGATCCCAGGACCCTTGGATCACGACCCGAGCCAAAGGCAGAGGCTTTAACCCACTGAGCCACCCAAGCGCCCCTGTGTGAATATTTTAAATTCTCTTGGGCATATATCTAGGAGTGGGATTGCTGGGTCACATTATAATTCTACTTAATTTTTTGAGGAACTGGTGAATCATTTTCCACAGTGGCTCTGCCATTTTACATTCCTACCAGCAATGTATAAAGGTTCCAATTTCTCCATGCCTTTGCTCTCATTTGTTATTGTATTAAAAAAAAATTAAAACTTCTTTCTTATTATGGTGAACTATATATAACAAATTTTATAATCTTAACCATTTTTAAGGATATAGTTTTGTGACATTAAATACCTTCACATTTTTGGGCATCCATCACCATCATCCATTTGCAGGACTTTCTTCATGTCTTACTCTAACCTTAACCTTAAATGTACCCATTACACAATATCTCCACATCACTTCCCCCACCTTGGCCCCAGCCCAACCACCGTTCTCCTTTCTGTCCCTATGAATTTGGCTACTCTATGTACCTCAGAGAAGTTGAATCGTACTCTATTTGTCCTTTGTGATTGGTTTATTTCGCTTAGCATGATGTCTTCAAGGTTCATCCATGCTGTTGTATGTGTCAGAATTTCCTTCCTTTTTAAAGATGAATAGAATTCCATTGTTATTTTCTGCTTTGCTAATGGCTGTTCTAATGGGTATAAGGTGATATTTCATTGTGGTTTTGATTTATATTTCCCTAGTGTCTAATTATGTTGAGTGCCTTTTTGTGTACTTATTAGCCACTTGACAATCTTCTCTGGAGAAATGTCTGTTCAAATCTTTTGTCTATTTTTCATTTGGATTAGTTGTCTTTTTATTGTTGAGTTGTAAGGGTTCTTTATATATTTTGGATAATAGATTTTTATCAGATCTATAATTTACAAATATTTTCTCCCACACTGTGGATTATCTTTTCACTTTCTTAATACTAGCCTTGGTGTACAAAAGGCTTTTTAAAAAGATTATTTATTTATTTGAGAGAGTATGCATGAGTGGGGGTGGTGCAGAGGGAGAGGGAAAGGGAGAAGCAGACTCCCTGCTAAGCTCAGAGCCCAATTTGGTGTTCTATCCCAGGACCTTGAGATCATGACCTGAACCGAAGTCAGACCTTCAAACCAACTGAGCCACCTAGGTGCCTCTGATACACAAAATCATTTGATTTTATGAATCAATTTATCTAGCTTTCCCTTGTTGCTTGTGCTTTTGGTGTCATGTTAGGAAACCATTGCCTAATCCAAAGTCAAAGAACTCTGTAAATAGAGTTTTAGACTTTCAGCTTTTACATTATATTTAAGATCCATTTTGAATAAATTTTTGTATCTGTTGGAAGGCAGATTATTTTAACACCCTTGTTGAAAGTCAATTAACCGTAGATTCATGGGTTTATTTCTGGACTCTCAATTCTATTCCATTAATTTATATGTCTATCTTTATGTCAGTTCCACTCTGTCTTATTGTAACTTTGTAATGAGGTTTAAAATTGGGAAGTTCATTCTTCCAACCTTCTTAATTTTTATTTTTTTATTTTATTTTTTCAAATACTTTATTTATTTGAGGGAGAGAGTGTGCACATGAGCATCGGGGAGAGGCAGAGGAAGAAACAGACTCCCTGCTGAGCAGGGAGCACCACGTGGGGCTCCATCCCAGGACCCTGGGGTCATGACTTGAGCCGATGGCAGATGCTTAACTGACTGAGCCACCCAGGTGCCCTTGACCTTCTTAATTAAAAAAAAATTGTTTTGACTATTCCGAGTCTCTTGCATTTCACTACAAATTGTAGGGTCAGCCTGTCATTTTCTGCAAAAACAAAACAAGACAAAACAAAAGCAGCTGGAATTTTGATAGAAGTTGTGTTGAATCTAGATCAGTTTGGAGTTTATAGATACCTTAAGAATATTAACTGCAACAACACATGATATGTTTCCATTTATTTAGGTCTTTGGTTTCTTTAAAGGATGTTTTTTGTATACTACAAAATAGATATTGTATATCACAATTATATTAATATATAAAATTTATTCCATCTTTTTAAAAAATGATTTATTTATTTGAGTGAGAGAGAGAGAAGGGGGTGGGGCAGAAGGAGAGAGAGAGAGGAGCAGAGAAGGAGAGAGAGAATCTTCAAGCAGACTCCTTGCTGAGTGTGGAGTTCAAGACAGGACTGGATCTCAGGATCCCAAGATCATGACCTGAGCTGAAATCAAGAGTCAGATGCTTAACCAACTGAGCCCCTCAGGTGCCCCCGCATCATCTATTCCATCTTGCTTCTAAAACTTCCAACATATGAATTTGGATCTCTTGGATCTTTTAAAAATATTTATCTTTTCTTCCATATTTTCTACTTTTTTGTTGTTGTTGCTGTTGTTCTGCATATTGGAAGGACTCTGAGATGGTCTTATAATTAATTAATTCAGTTTTCAGCATGATCTTTTCTTCTATTAACTGCTTCTGTAGTCTTTTAAACTTAAAATATTCATGTAGTTTTTAATTTCTGAGGATATTCTGGCTCTCAGATTGCTCTATTTTCAACCTGCCCTTATCACTCTTTAAATTTCACTAAGAACATGAACGGGCTCTTTAAAAATGTTTTCTCCCAGGGGCACTTGGGTGGCTCAGTGAGTTAAGCCTCTGCCTTTGGCTCAGGTCATGATTTCAGGGTGCTAGGATCCAGCCCCACATTGGGTGCTCTGCTCAGCAGGGAGCCTGCTTCCTCCTCTCTCTCTCTGCCTGCTTCTCTGCCTACTTGTGATCTCTCTCTGTCAAGTAAATAAATAAACTCTTAAAAAAAGAGTTTTCTCCTATTTCCTGCATTAACTCCATTCTAGTGAGCGATATCTGCTTTAATTTGGCCTCTTCTTTCAAACGGTAGATTTCCTCTATATGATTAGTGATATTTTTTTTTTAAAGATTTTATTTATTTATTTGTCAGAGAGAGAGCAGGAGCGAGCACAGGCAGACAGAGTGGCAGGCAGAGGCAGAGGGAGAAGCAGGCTCCCTGCCGAGCAAGGAGCCCAATGTGGGACTCGATCCCAGGCCGCTGGGATCATGACCTGAGCCAAAGGCAGCCACTTATCCAACTGAGCCACCCAGGCGTCCCTGACGTTTTTATCTGCTCAGATTTATAAAGGAAGATCTAGATCACTCATGGCTGGTAACTGGCATCCCATCTGAAATTAGAGAGACCACTGTTCAATTCCCCACAATGAGTCTTTTTCTTTTTTTAAGATTTTATTTATTTATTTGACAGAGATCACAAGTAGGCAGAGAGGCAGGCAGAGAGAGGAGGAAGCAGGCTCCCAGCTGAGCAGAGCACCCAATGTGGGGCTCGATCCCAGGACCGAGATCATGGGATCATGACCTGAGCCAAAGGCAGAGGCTTAACCCACTGAACTACCCAGGCGCACCCCCACAATAAGTCTTATCTTCTGAGGATGGTGGTTCTAGGTTGGAATTTGGTTTCCCTCAATGAACTGGTTGGGCCCCAGTAGGAAAGCAGTGCCCATCTTCCTTCTTGGAGATAATGGTTGATGGTACACAGGATGCTGAGTCACAAAGCTTTAAACCTTAAGTTGAGAGAAAAACGTACAGGGAGCGAAGCAAGGGAATAAAGTATTGGAAACTATGTCCAGGAAGGAACTTTGGGTGTGACTGTTGGCACATGGAACTCGATGGAAGCAAATAAATATGAAGTCTACTATGTGTCTCAGGGAACTGCATTGTCAGATAAGCCACAAGCTTGGCCTTAAAAACCTTTAATTGTAAAAGAACTCTCAGGACCCCAAACTTGTACTGCCAGGAAATGAGCTAGGAAAACTGTGAAGTCTCCAAGTACATCTCCATGCCCACTTCAGATGTGGACATGAAGGATATTGAACAAGAAAGAGTCTTCCAGAGTGTGGAACAAGGGCTACAGAAATTAATGCAGAAGGGTGTACATCCTTGAAAGCAGAACCAGGACATAATCATAGAACTTCTCCCATTGCTGAGATGGAGGATCATCACAATAACAACTTGGAAGGATTCTATTACTTATAAGGACCCTAACTGTTGTGAATCTCATATTTTTCACTGAATTTGAATTCTGATGCAGACTATCTATGGAGAAGCATTTGGGAATCATTGTCACAGAGAACAGTGGAGAGTTTGCAGCAGTTAACATTTTATAGTTTGCCAGGAACTGTACTATGTGTATCCACATAGCTTCTCTCTGAGGTATGTACTATTGTGATGTTATTCTACAGATGAGGACACTAAGCTGGAGTCAAGTAACTTGGTCAAGGTTACATAATAGGTAGGTCTTGGAGCCAGGATCCAGAGTGCTCACTCAGCCCCATCATATTTTATAATCACAGAAGTCTATTGGGCATGATGGGGGGTATATAAACCCAGGAGAGATTTATATACAAACAAATAAATTCAGGCAAAGGGAATGTATTATCTAATAAAGGAGACATTAAAATGTTTTCAATCCAGAAATAGATTAGTAACACTAACTTTTAACTTTGTAAGAGACTTGTTTTGTTTTTTGATGAATCCTAGTTCGCACTATACCATCTGGCTCACAATACGTGTTCAATAAATATGTGTTGAATGAATGAAGAATGAATACCAGAGCCCTATAATGTTAATCTAAGGTCCTTGAACAATTCTGCTAAATTTGCTTTTACATCTCCAGAGCCTAGCATGCTTTGCACTCCATAATGGTCCTTCAACTAAACAGCAAGAAAATTGCACTGTGGTTTTGCTTTAAGGCTGCTCATTGTTGCCAGTTTCCTTATCTTTAAAGTGGATGGTGCCCCTCTCACCAACTCTACAGAGCTTGTGAGGGATTGTTTCAAAAGTTTCTCTCACCTGCTTTAACCTCCTGTGAGCTTAGTTTGTATTCACAAGGTCAACTTGGAATCTCAGGTTTCTACTAACTCATTTCCACAAGTATGTCTAGTTCTCATGGTGAGTATGGATTCCTTTTTGATATGTTGAGCTATACTGTTAATCATCTGCATCTCTCTATGTTGTAGTTGTTTAAAAACTATATTGATTTCATTTACTAAGCCTGTATTGTGTGCTAGATCCAGAACTGTGGGAATCTACAGCAGTGATTGAAAGCCATGTTTCCTGCCCCTGTGGCACATTAAGAGTGTTTCTATGTGATTTTAAAGACCTGACAATAGGGATTCGATTGTAAAACAAACCAAAAAACCATTTCTGCTTCTTATCACCACAAGGAACAAAATGATTTTAAAGAAAATGGCAGTTGAGCGTCTCTTCCCTGTGGCGGAGGGAGAGAACACAAATGAAACCACAAGCAAATCACTTGCTTTTGCTAGTCATAATTGAACTATGCCTTAAGTTATTTTCTGGTGATTCCACACTTCTGGTCAATTCCCTTTGGATCGACCAAAAGAGAAGGGCGGGGTGGGGGGGGGGCAATTACATTTCGGTTCTTAAAAAAAAATACAAGACAAGCAAACGAAAGGTACTGACTTAGAGATCATAGAGATCATATGAGATCTACTTTAATTGAAGTTGTCTTTAAACTATAATTGACAATGATACCGTAACAATAGACTGATAAGCAACCCGCCCAAGACTGGGTGCCGTTGTAGCTTCCTTATTTCCACCAACGTGCTGAGCTACCCGGAGCTATACTTGCCCCCAAGACACTAAAAGTAGATCAAGTTCTCTTTACCCAGACTCTTCTACCACATTCAGCATGGAGCTGTTTCTTTCAGAGGGTGGGCAGTTCAGTAAAGGAGTTTAGTAGCCTATGTCTGGCAACAATGACAGTTTTAAAGATGGAACTACATCTCTACTAACAGAAATCACCAGCGGTGAAAAATGGAGCTCAATCTGTCACTATAGGCCGGCGGAGCATCTCTTGAGAACGTTTGCTCCCGGCGCACCCGTCATGGTCCAGGGCCTGTTGGAAGTGGCTGCGAGTGGGGCGGACGATCCCTCCTGGTCCGAGAGGCTCCCCAGCGCCCGGCCGGGGTCCGCTGGCGGGAGGGCGTGCTCATCCAGGAGGTGCAAAATTTGGCTCTGGCCCGGTGCTCCCGGGTTTGTTTGGTTTTGTCCGCGTCCTGCCCCCCCCCGCCCCCCGCCCTACCCCCCTTCGTGCAAAAGGCCAAGGGTTTTTGACCCACCATTGCCCAGGCCGAGTTCACACTTAGGCCCTTTAGCCGCCGTCCTGCGGACAGAGAAAGCAATCGCGCAATGAAGCGAGAGCACTCTGTGAATGAACGCGGAATCCGCGAGAAAATAATTTTTCTTCCTGGCTGAGCGCGTCAGCCGCACTCTGGGGGGCAATCCTCTTTCCCAGAACACCCCCTCCACACCACCACCCTCCACACTCCACAGTAGCCACACACATCATTTGGGCTATAGAGTTTGGAAATGGAGGCGTGAGCACAGGGGACTGAGGAGGGGAGGGGGCGTCGTTGGAGGGGGTAGGGGGGAAATGTGCGCACACTGTCCTCAAGGAGGGCAAAAGAGCCCTAAAGGCCACTCGCCGGCGCGAGGGCTGCGGGAGGCCGAGAGGCGGGGCGGGAGGAGGGGGCGCGGGGGTCCCCGCCGCGGAGATTCTGGGGAAGCGGGAGGGGCAGCACCTGAGGAATCCGCCTCCGGCCCCGGTGGCCGCCGCCTCGCTCCGCCCCGGGGAACTGAGCGCGCGGCTAGCGCGCCTGCCAGAGAGACGCCAGCCACCGGCGGCGCTAGCACCTCGAAGAGGGCAGCCGGAGCTAGCGCAGCGCAGCGCTGGGACCCGGACTGGGGGTGGGGAGACGAGCCCCGGCCGAGGCGAGGGCCACCCCCTGGTCCTCTGCCCTAGCGCCCCGCCAGGGCCAGGTGAGCGGCTGCGGGGACTCCGGGGCGCGGGCGCGGGGAGGCGGGGAGGTGAGAGGTGGCGAGCCGGACGCGAGCGCAAGCCTCTGCCGGGCAGGAGCTGCCCTTTGGCGGGCTGTGGACACCCTGCCTGCGCGGGGAAGCGCTGCGGCTGACTTTTTCTGGAGGACTGGGAAGGCGGAGCGGGTGTGTGAGCGCCCCTGTGTTTGCGAGGCGAGGGCAGGCGCCAGTGGCAGCCTCGGATCCGAACCCCTTCTCCCCGCCGCCTTGCGTCAGCCCTCTGAGTGGACCGAGCCCGTGCGGTGCGCGCCCGGAGGCCAGAGGCCTGTCACCGCGGGCTCTTCTCGCCGCCTTTGTGGCGGGAGCGAGGAAGCCCGAGCGTGAGATGGGAGAGGCTACCGCGCGGCGGGGAGTGCTGAGGCGGAGGCGGCGGGGGGCGCGCCGCGGACCCGTCTCCCCGAGCCTAAGGGGCCTGTGAGGGGGTCGCCCGGCGGGTGGAGGGCAGGCAGGGACGCGCGGAGGTGAAGGGGGAGTGGGGGGAAGGATGGAGAGAGCTCAGCTTCGAAAAGTTGAGAGCGTCCAGCGGTAGCTGGGCGGTCGCTCAGTGTCCACGGGTTTCTTTTCTCCACATCCAATGTCACTTCGTCACCAGCGCGCGCGCGTCTCCAGCCATCATTTCCATTTTTCTGTGAGTGGTGGAGGACCACTCTTAATCTGAATGAGACACAAAGGGTTGTGTTGACAGCTGACCCTGACACAAGTAGACAGCGAGGTGAGGTGTGTGCTCTGGCCTGGCAAGGGTGATGATGAGGCAGTTTGTTAAAGTAAATCAATTCCCTTAGTCCCTCTTCCGAGCTCTCCATTAAAATAAATTATCTGTATAGATTCAGTTCATGGGGCTTCTCCGTTAAATCGAGCCCAAGTAAGGTCCAGAACGATTCATCTGCACGAGAACAGCTGCTGCCTCGGTGAACTCATTCAGTTATACCCCTTTCCTGTATGAACGTGACCGTCACAAGGTCTTTATCCACCCTATCCTAAGTCTTCAGTCTCCAGTTCAAAAGACAGAAACCAAAATTTCATTTATATTTTAACAACTTTAGAGCCCTCTCCCCCCCCAATCCCACTTAAATCTCATATTAAAACCTAGCCATTTGAATGTGGGGAAAGGTTTTCTGCAAAAAAATTTTAAATTAAATGACCCCTTAAAAACCTCTCATCCCTCCGAACATTTTCTTATACTTTACATCCTGGAATTCTGCTTTGAGTTTTGTGACTGTGTTCTTTTTCTTTCTGAAAATTTCTACGTGATTTTACAAGTTGCAATACTGGAAAGTTATTTAAAAGAGAAAAAACATTGAAATAGTTGTTTCATTGAAAATGTTTGTGATAGAATTATGTGAATATAGGCATGTGTCTAAAAGGACATTTTATTTATTTATTTTTAAGAAATAAGTATTTATTTATTTATTTATTTATGAGAGGCAGAAAGAGAGGAGAGAGAGGCAGAGGGTGAAGCAGGCTGCCTGAGGAGCAGGGAGCCAGATATGGGACTTGATCCCAGGACCCTGGAATCATGACTGAGCTGAAGGTAGATGTTTAACCATTTAACCGACTGAGCCACCCAGGTGTCTAAAGGGACATTTTAAAAATTAATATTGAAAAGTAATGTGCATAGGGTTAAGAGTTTCACAGTGTAAAGTAAGTTTTCCCTTTCCCACTCCATACTCCCAATGTCCTCCTTCCCAGAGGCAATTCTTGTATATTCTTCCATACATCTTCTATTTAAATGGAATTAGATTATGAAAATAAAGGACGAAAGGAATGGAGTATAAGACTGAACTACATATCAATGGTGATGACTATGTGATACCCACTCATGATGACTTTAGAACCTCTTATTTGGCCTAAGGCACTTATTGCAGTGGAAGATCAGTTAGAAGATTTTAAAATCTTGAAACAAATATACCATGGAAAGCCAAACTGTTAAAGGATGATCTCTGCCTCTCCCCCCACCACCGCTAGTTTTTCTACACTGGTTTTTCTTTTTTTTTTAAGATTTTACTTATTTATTTGACAGACAGAGATCACAAGTAGGCAGAGGCAGGCAGAGAGAGAGGAGGAAGCAGGCTCCCTGCTGAGCAGAGAGCCTGATGGGATGGCGGGGCTGGATCCCAGGACCCTGGGACCATGCTTGAACCAAAGGCAGAGGCTTTAACCCACTGAGCCACCCAGGTGCCGCTCCACACTGTTTTTAATAACCTTTAAAAAAAATTTTCCCCTCCATTTTGGAGCTCTTTATGAAATAAAGGATGAGCACTGTAACTATGTCCAGGGAAGTATATTATCGGAAGACATTGAAAAGACATATGTATACGCTCCCATTGACATAACATAATACAGAAATTTAGTGGTAAGGGAGAAATATGAAAGCCAAGTTTAAGATATTTGATCACATCTAGTTCCAGGTTTGCACTTACCATAAGCTAGCTAAATGAAGTAACTTTCTTAGAAATGCTCCCCCCACCCCCGGTTAAATAAACAAATTGAACTCCTTGGTTTCTAAGGGTCCTTTTAAGTCCAAAATTTTATTATTAAAATAGCATTTCTGTAGATGTTCTATGATTGACTAAGGATAACCAGTTGGACCTGTGTGTACTAGAGAGTAGAGTGACAAAAAAAATTCCTGATTTGTGGATTCATAACAAGGAAATTAGAGGGGTTTAAACTACATTCCTGTTCTTATGAGATTGATATCATTGAAGAACAGCTACTTCACTTTCCCACAAAATGTCTGTTTATGTTATTGATAGAGGCCAATCCTTAAGCTGAATGGGCCTCTCTCTGTGTATCATCTTGTATGGCTAAGGAGAGCGAAGTTTCTTCATAGCTCATGGTGCCATTTTTAGGGAAATTACTCTTACCAAACTCTTACTTTTCTTTTTGGTACTCTTACTTTCTTCTTTTCACTTGGGTACTTCAAAAGAAGTTGACATAATTTACTTAGTAATTCTCACAAGCATTTAGAATGTGAATATCCCTACAGCTGGTTTATTTACTTTATAAGTATTCACTTAGAAATCATGTTCTTAGTAGGAAACTTTTCTGATCTCTAAAACACCTGCAAACTCTGCGCTGATGATCCCTGGATGGGTTCAGGGAGCTGAGGAGTGATTGCAAGGTTATGAAAGTAAAAAAGAATTAGTTGCTTTTGGTCATTGTATATGATCTCAATTAAGGTTTTTTGAAAGTACCCTGTAATAAGTCAGAGAAGACAAATACCATGATTTCTCTCTTATGTGGAATTTAAGAAACAAAACAGATGAACATATGGGGGAGGAGAGGGAAACAAACCATAATGGGCTTAAAGATAGAGAACAAACTGAGGGTTGATGAAGGGAGGCAGATGGGGGATGGGCTAGATGGGTGATGGATACTAAAGAGGACACTTGTTATGATGAGCATTGGGTGTTGTATGTAAGTAATGAATCGCTGAATTTTACTCCTGAAGCCAATATTGCACTGTTTGTTAACTAACTAGAATTTAAATAAAAATTTGAAAAGAAAAAAAATACACTATAAATGGTGATTGCAAAAATCATTGATGTTAAGAAGTCACATACGTTAGAGCTTCAGAATCACGAATAAAGAATATTGTGTAATTACTTTGAGTAAGTCTTTAATATGAATAAATTATTAGTGAAGTTCTAGGAATGTTTGACTGGGATGATAAGAATATAAACTAGGAGAATGAGTTTGTAAGTTAAGGTGCTTAGAGTAATCTTGATTGACAAGACTGACAAAAATAAAAGAAAATTAAGTTCTAGCAGAAAGTTCTAAAATGGTAGTAGTTTTTATTTCTTCCAGCTCCGTTCTCAGTCTTGCCATATAAGTATATATTTTTATAGCTGTCTTATCATATTACAATTTCTGTCCTGATTTTTTATCAACACTTTTTATAATTTACTCCCTATTATTTGTAGTAATTTTATAATAGTTTATCCAATTAATGTACCATAATTTACTTAGCCCTTCCTCTACTTAGGAATTTTCCAGTATTTAAAAATAATATGATGACTGTCCTCATGAATGTAACTTTCTTCTCCTTCCTTCCTTCCTTCCTTTGGACTATTTCTTCAGAGAGGCAGTATGGTGTAATTGTAATGGGTGGACTCTAAAATTAAAGATTCAGAGTTCAGAACCTCACTCCATCACTTACTGGCAAAATTATTTATAAATTTCTTTCTCAGAACTTTAGCTTCTTGACTTATAAAAGGGTATACTAATAGTTCTCTACAAGGTTAAGATAGAAAGCAATAGCATGATAAAAATACAAGTAAATGTTAGCTCTTATTTTTAATAGCACATTTCCAGATTCCTAGTAATTTCCAAATTACTTTCCAAAAGGATTATATAATTTATACTGTCATTAACAATCTATGTGCATGCTTATGTCATTTTAAAACATTTATGTTATTGTGAATAATTTTATCAATGTAAAATTGTATCCCTTTGTTTTGATTTGTATTTCTTTGGTCTTGTGCAAAGTGAGAGGTGTTTTCTTTAGCAGTTTTGTTACATTTTTCTAAATGGAGTAGTAGACATTTCACCGCTTCAGTCATTTTGAGCTGGACTATGAGATGGGCATATAGGACAGGTCAGTTACACTGCTGATGAAGACTGAATCAAATGTTCCAATAGTTTCTTTCAAATTAATTGTAGTTTTTTTTTGTTTGTTTTGTTTTTTTCTATTTTCAGTCTATGGTAACTGTTAATAGTTATTATTATTTTAAATCTTAGGAAAGTAGTTGCTGAAGTTAATAACATAATATATCAATTCTACCTAAGTGAAAATGCAGTCTTCTCTTTTTTCCCCTATAGGGGCTGATTTATAATTAGCATTATTTTGATCACAATTTGGTGAATTTTTACTAGGAATGCCTTTCAAAACTTGGGGGGAAGGCCGGAGAGAAAGTTTCATGAGCCCAATCATGGTATCTTTTGGCTACAAATGGATAATGAAGTTATTCCCTCTGCCTTGCGTTCTTATATAGTCAAGGTAATTTAGACTACACAAAAGCATGCCCTTGTAAGTTCTGGAGTTCCAGCAGCCCTGATATTTCTGGCAAACACACACCCAATGTGGATAACAGCAGCTCTTTGTGCTGCTGAGCCCCAGGAGGGCTCCCTATTGTGTGCTCTTCCTTCCCTCCCATTCTTGACTGACTGGTGATAGCAACTTCTCCAAGTCCAGATGTGAAGCTCCCACAGGGACTCCTCTCTTCTACCCAACTCTGTATTTACCCCTACTACCTACCCCTTCAACATATTTGCTTTCACTCTATGATGTGGAGATTTAGTATCTTCTCAAGGTTGTGGTTTCAGATTTTATTTTTTTAATTTTCTTTGCTTTATGAGTGTCTTCAATAGTCCATATGGTAGAGACTATAGGCATGATTAACATAGATTAACATATAATCAGCACTTGATAAATGTTTGTTGCTGTGAACCATATCTTATATGGTCTTTTCTCTTCCTGGGCATGGTTCTATTTTTATGGTGCCAGTTGTGTCCTGGATTGCTATGTTTGCCTATATTACCCAGTTTGGGAGTTAGGAAACCTGCTTGTTCTAACTCTTTTCATTTCTTATGTATTTGGGTAAATTCTTAACTCCTTTGCCTTATTTTTCATATATAAAATGGAACTATTAGCTACTGCTCTAATTATCAACTTTCTGCACAGGAGTTATAAATATAAAAAGAAATAATAAATAAGGACATGTTTTGGGAAGAAAGGATATACAAATTCATTAAAAAAAAAAAGGTTGTTGGGGCGCCTGTATGGCTCAGTGGGTTAAAGCCTCTGCCTTCAGCTCAGGTCATGATCCCAGGGTCCTGGGATAGAGCCCCGCATCAGGCTCTCTGCTCAGCGAGGAGCCTGACTCCTTTCCTCTCTCTCTGCCTGCTGCTCTGCCTACTTGTGATCTCTGTCAAATAAATAAATAAACAAAATCTTAACAAAAAAAAAGGTTGTTAATATTACACATTATCACTATACTTCGGGAGTGTCTATACATTTGAGAAAACTTCACCTCAATGTAGAGCTGCACTTGGAGCTTGGAGTTAGATGAAAATTCTTGGGGCCCAACTCAAACTATTCAATCAGAAACTCTGGTCTGATCTGTCCATCCTGGTGCTGAACCACTGTTTTAAGGAGTAGGAAATGTCAACAACCACTAGAAAAGTATTTTTCTGTTAAATATTAGTTATAAAGGGGTGCCTGGGTGGCTCAGTGGGTTAAAGCCTCTGCCTTTAGCTCAGGTCATGATCCCAGAGTCCTAGGATCGAGCCCCAAATCAGGCTCTCTGCTCAGCAGGGAGCTGCTTCCTCCTCTCTCTCTGCCTGCCTCTCTGCCTACTTGTGATCTCTGTCAAATAAATAAATAAAATGTTAAAAAAATATTGGTTATAAAATAAACTAGAAATTTCATAACATCACTTTGCCATGCCAAGTATGAAATGAAATTTAGCCATTATTATTAGCTGCTGTTTGCCTTTTAATCTCTCAGAATTTAACTCAGTGTAGTTGTCAGGTGCCTGTAGGGGTCAAACAGGTAATCTGACTGAGTGAAGCAAAAACCTGTAAAATCATGTGGGCTAAAGGGTTCTGGTGGACAAGGAAGTCTGAAGGCAGTAGATTTCTAAGACTGCACTGATTTTTTGTCCCATGGGACTGTGTGTCACTGTTGCCAGATGATTTCGTTTTTCAAACGGAGCTGAAAATTCATATTTTTAAATGAATTTAAATGTTGCCAAGAAATTGTAAGAAAACAGAGAGCCAACAAAACAAATTTGGAAAGCAAGATAATTACCAACCTCTCAGTTAATTAACATGGGTGAAAATATTTCCATTTGAATGAGTATGATGACCGAAGAAACAGCTCTGTTCAACATTATTAGTAAAGAAATATTTATGAAAACCACACACTTTTAAACTTTCAGATTATGAAGATTCAATAGATCAACAAAATCTAGTGTTGGCATTGGGGTTAAGAATGGTCACTGTTACACAGTAAGAGTGAAGGCAAATACTTACAGCTTTTCTGGAGAGCAATTTGGCATCATGGATCAAGACCTAAATGTCTCTTCTTACCCTGTCCAATATGGTAGTGCCTTGCCACATGTGGCTATTTAAGTTTAAATTAATATTATATAAAACTAAAGATTCAGTTTCTCAATTGTGCCAGTCATATTTCAAGTGCTTAATAGCTACATGTGGCTAGTGGTTACCATATTGGACTGTGAAAATACAGAAGATTTCCATCACTGGAGGAAGTTCTGTTGGACAGCTTTGGTCCAAACTCTTTGTCTCAAATTTCCCTCCTAGGAATTTGCTAGAAAGAAATGATTAGACAAATGAGCAAAGGAATATGACAAAAATATCACCAGAATCATTATTTATAGTGCAAAAAATTAGAAACAAACTAAACCTCATGTTTTTATTAAAAATTAAGTTGTGGGGCACCTGGGTGGCCCAGGTCGTTAAGCGTCTGCCTTTGGCTCAGGTCATGATCCCGGGGTCCTGGGATCGAGTCCCACATCGGGCTCCCTGCTTGGTGGGGAGCCTGCTTCTCCCACTCCTACTCCCCCTGCTTGTGTTCCCTCTCTCTCTCTCTCTCTCTCTGTGTCAAATAAATAAATAAAATCTCTTAAAAAATTAAAAAAAAATTAAGTTGCAATAAATATCCATGATATATAGATCAATAAAAAATATTCTTATCATTTCACTTATTTGGTTAGATAGCTTAAGGACACAGAGATTAGAGGATCGATTTTTCTCTTCTGACATGCATGAGTAGAATGAAGCTTTCCTCTTCTAGCCTGCAGCTCTTATACATAGAACAGTCTGGCTTTCACTAAAACGTGGGCAGAGGCACTTGATAACTCTCCAGGCTCTATCAGTATCATATGGGTTCCTGTTAGAAATTCAGAATCTCAGGCCCCCCTCAAAGCCCATTGAATCATCAGAATCTCTGGCAGGGCCCAGGAATCTGTATTAACAAGCTACCTTCTGTCTGTATTTGCCTCCTATCGCTGACTGTTTGAGGCTTCATTTGTTTTGTCTTGGGCAAGTGAAACCTCTTTGAACTCTGTCCAGGTGCCATTCTAGACACTGAGAATACCACAGTGGAGAAAACTGACAAATTTTCCCGCTCTTATGGGAATCAAACAATAAGCGAGAGAAAATGAGCAAACCGTTGTATTTTAGATTGCAAGAAGTGCTAGAGAGGAAGATGAAGCAGCAAAGGGAATTAGAAGGTGAGATAGGAAATGTGATTCTCTATAAGGTATAACTGAGGTGTGACACCTGAGTGAGTCCTGAAGTCTCTATGAATCATTGGAAAGTTGAGAGGAAGAGCATTCTCACCTGTTGTGGGAGGGGTAGCAAGGAGGCCACAGCCACTGAAGGGGAGAGGCAAGTGAGGGAGGGGGTGGGGGATTAGGTCAGAGAGGTAGTCTAGATCTTCTGACTTCAAAATTCTTTGTTCTCTCTAGTGTACCACACTTCTCAAATTCTTTGGTTAATCAGTTTGTAAAGAGATCAGACATCCTTAAATTCGCGGTTCTTCAGTGCGATCTGTCAACACCTGCCTTACTTGCCTGGGGTGCTTGTTAAATGAGGATTATTGGTCTCTTAACCTATTGAATAAGAGTTTCTGGGGTGGTGCCCTGGATTGTGCATTTTAACAATCTTCCCACATGGTTTTATGGACATAAGAATCTTAGAACCACTTCTCACAATTATCCTGTACATTTAGTTTTTATAGAGGAGGAATGCCTAAAATTGTCACCACGGCAGAGGTCATGAAGAGAAGATGTAATTGGTGTAATGTCTCATTTATTTCTTGTTTTTAAACCAATACCACTTATAGTAAGTTTATGTCTATATCTCTACTGGAATATTCAGGGAACTCAGAGACCATTACTATTATTCTTATCCACCATAGAGGGTGGGTGAATCTTTTCACTTCAGAATTGTATCTCCCCCTCATCTCATCTGTTCTGTTTTTTCCAAAAGGGTCAATTCAAATATATTTGATTTTTTCATCGTGTCTGCTATCTCTCTTTTTCCCTCTCTCTCTTTCTTACCTTTTGTTTTTCTTCCCTTCTTAAAATCTAACCACCCTATATTAAATATCATTAACGTTTTGGTGGTAATTCTTTTATGCACATATTCAGTGTATTTATATATATTCACCAAAACAAAAAAAATTTACATCATGTGGTCATATTCTGTTTTTCAAAAAACTATAGTCACATCTTTTAAAAAATTCAGGGAGCCTAAATTCCATCTTTTCCCTCCCCTTTAGCTCAACAGTATGGCAAATCTGCTGTTTATTTTGTTATAACATTTTCCACGATCATGTAACCTTATATTGTATGTTTTCAGCATCTTATATATAATGTCATACTTTATATATGTAATCTATCATTACATACATATTAAAAATCATGTTTCTTTTTTTACTTGATAAAACACAGGGATATACTTCTAAGTCAACTAGCATAGCTTTTATTTATTCTTTTAATGACTACATGATATTCTGTAGTATATATATTTTCCACAGTTAAACACCTACTTTATTGAAGGACATTTATTTTAACAAAACAGAAGACTCAGGTTCTTTAGGTCATTCTCTGCCATGCTCAGCTTGATGGCATTTGTCTTCCATCTTGTCTCTTCATTACCCCAAGGTGTCAGGTGTCAGTGGCACACCCAAACCTCACACAGTTTTAACTAGAGTCTGTAAAATATTCTTTTACTTCAGGCTTTTTAAGTAGAGTCTGTAAAATATTCTTTTACTTCAGGCTAAACTTTTTGAAAGAGTTTACCCATATACATAGATGTCCCAAATTGCATTGGCCAGAATTTACCACATGCTCATGTGTAAACCAGTCACCGATAAGGAAAAGGGGAATACCATGACTGGTACAGAATAACCAAGATTCACCCCAGAGCATGTAAAACCTCTGGGGTTGTTCATATTGAAGATTAGGAATGGCTCAATTAGGCAACTAGCCATATGTACCATGAAATCCAATTCCCTTCAAGGTTCTTCATAATCTGACCTCATGATAATCTAATATAAAACCTCTGTTTTAGACAAGCCAATCCATTGTCTCTCTTGCTTATATATCCTACTCATGTACATTCCTACCTATGGCTTAGCTCATGTTTCTCTTAAAAATCTCTTCTAGGGCACCTGGGTAGCTCAGATGGTTAAGCCTCTGCCTTCAGCTCAGGTCATGATCCCAGGGTCCTGGGATTGAGTTCTGCGTTGGGCTCCCTGCTCAGAGGGGAGCCTGCATCTCCCTCTCCCTCTGCTGGTCCCCCTGCTTGTGCTCTCTCTCTCTCTCTCTCTCTCGTTGTCAAATAAATAAATAAAATGTTTTTTTTAAAGATTTTATTTATTTATTTGACACAGAGAGAGAGATCACAAGTAGGCAGAGAGGCAGGCAGAGTGAGAGGGGGAAGCAGGCTCCCTGCTGAGCAGAGAGCCCAATACAGGGCTCCATCCCAGGACCCTAAGATCATGACCTGAGCCAAAGGCAGAGGCTTAATCCACTGAGCCACCTAGGCCCCAATAAATAAAATCTTAAAAAAAAAAATCTCTTCTAGTTTTCCAGAGCTGGCTGTGGCTATTTAAATTAAAATTAATTAAAGTTAAATAAAATAAAAAGTTTAGTTTCTCAGGCACACTAATCATATTTCAAGAGCTTAATGGCCACATGTGGCTAGTAGCTACTATTTTAGACAACACAGATGTAGAATACTTCTGATGTTGCCAAAAGTTCTTTTGGACAGCACTGCTTTAGAGATTCTTGCAAATCATACGTATTATTTAACACAGTATTTGCCAAACTATGGCCACCTATATGAGAATCAAGTGGAGATGCTGTTTAAATGCAGATTTTAAGCCGTAGGGGTAATTTCCCAGGCCTCTTTCATGCCCAGGAATGCTGAAGAACCACAGCCTTGAGGTCTAAACTTTATTTTATTTCTTTTATGGAGATACACTAAATATGGGAATTTTCATTTCCTCCTACTCTAAACTTCAATAACATTCATAATTTATATATCATAGTTTTAGAATTACTGTAGATATTTATATTCTATATATAATATGTATAGAATATAGTATATACATATATATAATTACCATAGATATTTATATTCTCTAATTATTTCAGAAAGCATTTTTTTCTGATAATTAGAGGATAGGTCCCTTTAGAGAAGGTACTATGGCATTTTATAGTCTGTATTTTCTAAAATGACTAATATAGTATTGGATACATGGTAAACAGAAAGTATTCACTGATTAATTACACTCTACAGAACTGACAGTCTACATTCTATATGTAACTGGTAATTATTTGAAAGATCATAACAATGTCTGGCATATTGGAGATGAAAGATAAATAATGGTAAGAATGTTTTCATAATATTCTTCCTCAATTTCACTTGTTGGGAATACACCTGAAAATTCTGAGTAGATTTCTGACACATGTTATATGAAGATATTCCTTATAAAGTTTAGATTTGTAGAATTTTTTAAAAAATTTATTTGACAGAGAAAGTAGGCAGAGAGGCAGGCAGAGAGAGAGGAGGAAGCAGGCTCCCCGCTGAGCAGAGAGCCTGATGTGGGGCTCCATCCCAGGACCCTGAGATCATGACCTGAGCCGAAGGCAGAGGCTTTAACCCACTGAGCCACCCAGACGCCCCTGCAGCATTTTTTTTAAGTAGCTGTTTTTAAAAGTGCTCTGATCCCTTGGTTCTCTAGTGGAACATAAACTAATCAAACCTCTGGAGCCATAGTTGGTTCCCACAACAGGTAGTTGCTCTACTCTGATGATGTAGTAATCACTTCAAAATTGTTGGAGCAGGAAGTTAAGGTCTCAGCATATTAGAGAATGACTAGACCTGTATCTTCACAAGTTGGGGCACAGTGAAAGATCAAGGTAGACCAGTAATATTACTACTAGTAATAGTAATAGAGCAGCAGCATTTCACTTTTAAGACTAGTATAAGGTGTGTTTCTTTCACATTCTCTTGTACATAATTTCACCGGTTGTATTATTCCATGGGTTGATATGAAAACAACTACATTTTCTGATAGACTCATCACCTTATAATGTAAAATTAATCTTATTTCTTATTTAAGAAATAAAATTTCAGGGTGTTTGGGTGGCTCAGACAGTTGAGCTCTGACTTTGGCTCAGGTCATGATCTCAGGGTCCTGGGATTGAGCCCCATGTCTCTTGGGCTCCTTGCATAGCAGGGAGCCTGCTTCTCCCTTTCCTTTTCCCTTTGCCCCTTCCCTATTTGTGCTCTCTCTCTTAAATAAATAAATAATCTTAAAAAAAAAAAGAAGAAATAAAATCTCTAAAGACAAATAACAATTTTCCTCTTAAAGCTCTTTTTTTGAAAAAAGATTTTATTTATTTATTTGACAGACAGAGATCACAAGCAGGCAGAGAGGCAGGCAGAAGGCGGGGGTGGGAAGCAGGCTCCCCGCTGAGCAGAGAGCCCGATGATGTGGGACTTGGTTCCAGGGCCCTGGGATCATGACCTGAGCTGAAGGCAGAGGCCTCAACCCACTGAGTCACCCAGGTGCCACTCCTCTTAAACTCTTGATATATTTTGACTCTAAGACAGTTAATTCATAATTTGTTTCCAAAAATCACATTTCCGAGATAATGGATCAACTCACTAAGCATGATTCCTGATATTAAATAGACCCTCAGGAAATGTTAGGCTTTTTTCCTCATCAGACTTGCTAAATTGCAGTCCTCTGATTTTATCAGAGAGTACCAATTTGTATTAAATGTTTTGCCTCTCAACTAATATTCCCAAGTTCTTTATTTTCTAGAAAAGTTGGACCATGTAAATACCAACTTTTCTCCCCCATGTTCATATAAATGGAATGATTACTATGAGGTGTGATATTTTCGTAGTATTCTTGGTCAAAAGATGTAAGAAGTTGTTTGATATGGACAGGTATTAAAGGGACCAAGTTGGAGTCTGGAAGCATAGTGTCTGGGTCATGGTATTTCAGATATTCTAACTGTTTGAGGTTTTTCTGCCATCATAAAGCCTCATGAGTCAGTGGTATGCCTTATCTCAACCTCTCCCTCCAGAGCAGTAACTGTGACTGAACAGAGTAATACATGGTGTGGTTGCATAGCTGGCATTTCAGAGAGTGTGTATATATGTCAGAGAATGTCTGCATGTACAAAACATAGCCTTTAATAAAAAAACAACCATAAAGGTCTTTAAGATCCATATATTGTTCTCTTCTTAGTCCTTTCCTACTATTTAATCACTTAATTTGTAGCAGAAATGAAGAATTTAATCCAAAAATTTAATAAAAATTAATGTATACTACTTCGGGCATTGTGCACATATCATTTCTAATCCTCACAACAGCCTTATAAAGTAGACATCGTGATCCTTATTTTTACAGCTAAGAAAACTCAGCCTTTCTCAGCTAAGAAGGCTCAGAAAGGTTTAAGTAAATTTCACAAGAGCCTATAGGTAGTATAGGTGGAAAAATCAGAATTCAAACCTAGGGCTGGCTGATTTCCTAGCCTTAGTTCTTTCCCTGAAAATCATATTCTTGTTTACATGTCTCATTACTCAACTAGACGATTGTTAAGATCTGGATGTCAGGAATTGTATCTCATGTTTTGTATTATCCAGAAAGGTAGCTTTTGGCAATTGTTGCTCCTCTTGCTGAAGATAGTGTAAATAGGTGCTAATGAACATATTAACTCTTTCAGAACACCAGAGGACCAGCTAGCACCTTATTTTGGAGAAACAGACTGTACCAAGGCTATATCTTCGTTAGTAAGGAATGTAGTTGGGGTCAAATCTTGGACGTACTCACCAAATGTGAATGAACACTCCATGAGTACAAGTACTTTGTCCCTTTTGCACACTACTCTGTCTCTATACCTAAAATCAGCATGTAATTGTTCCTTAATGAATATTTGGTAATGAATGACTACAGGGCTTCTATAGGGCCATGTTTTCTTTTTTCCATGGCTGTGGAATCCATCTTTAACCTGGGCCAAACTTCTTTCCTTAAGGCACTGACTCCAAGGGAGCTGGGAGGAGGGGTGATAGATGGAACAACATAAGCTTACTACCTCTACCGGAAATACTGAAATGAGGCCCATGCCCCATGGAAGCGAGGTCAGTAGCATTATCTTTTGAATAAAGGAAGCTAACAAGGAAAGATAAATCCCAAACCGTTCTGGAGCAGAGATGAATAGAGATGTATTTCATTTTCTCTTCTTTTCTGAATTTTACAAGATGAGGATGTCTTTAGTAGTCCTCCACATGTGATCAGTTTATCGTCAAATAATGTATTTCCAAGTTAACCTGCATATTTTAGGTGAGACAGGCTTCACATTTGTCAATAAATATGCTAGTTAATAAAAAGTTATTGGAAGTCAGGGCTCCTGGGTGGTGCAGTCCATAGAACACCCGGCTCTCGGTTTTGGCTCTGGTCATGAGATGGAAGGGCTCAGCTCAGTGTCTGCTTGAGACTCTCTCTCTCCCTCTCCTTCTGTGCATACCCCTCTGCCCCCACACTCTTTCTGACTCTCTAAAATAAATAGATCTTTTAAAAAAAATTGAAGGTCATTTATTTTCAGTATAATAATGCATGATGGAAGAGAGCATGCAATGGAAATTCTGGAAAAAATGTTTTGAAACACGTGACAAATCTCTTGTACTGTATAAATGTTACAATTCCTTTTGCTCATTAGATTTCAAATTGATAAGACTTCCAAAATCAAACAGTGTGGGCTTACTTTAGATACTGTTACATGGGAGATTACCAGATATCTGTATGGTGTTTACACTTGGGAAGCTAAAGTTCACGAATTGCAAACAGGCACCATAATTCTAACTTAAAGTTTGTGTTTAATCTCTACTGATTTTTTTTAAGGCTTTGAAGTAATAATTGGCAATAGCAATTATAATATCAAACTTCCTCTCATTTCATTTGCATAAGAAGTACTGCCTAAAATACATGTGTCAGTTCCTTAAAAATAATTTTTCTCTTCATAATTTTCCTACTGAGGAGGATATTTTTATCCAGTGGGGATAATAGAATTCTCTGTTGGGCAGGAAATTAACAATGAAAGTCAACTTAATAAGTCTTTATCAAGTACCTATAATTGGAGTTGTGCTGTGGAGAAAGAGAAAGGAGAATAAAGAACTATCTCTGACCTTAGAGAAGCCTACAATCTAGTTAAAATGCATTTATGTAGCTTTTGATTTTGTAGCCTCAGATCTAATTTTGTTTTAACCATGTTCTTGAAACTGTTACTAGTGTAGTAGACTTATATAACATAATACGTTAGGGTGTGTCATTTGTTCTGTTACCAAAATTATAAAAGAATTCAAATGCACTGATATCTAATGGGGATTTAATGTCCACTCATTTTTTTAAACTAGAAGACATTTTTAACTTTGTTCATGAAGGCTTGAATGTAAAATGTGAAACAGTGCTGGTAATGTTAAAGAAAGTGTGGTACGAGTCTTAAGCTTGGTAGTGGCACTTCATAGATATTAACATATCTATAAATAAAACCAAAACTGTGACATATATTTTGTATATATGAGTTTGGTGACTATTCAACTCTTATTTTTTTTGTTGTCTTCTAGAGCAGAAACTAATTTTAGTAAATAAGCTCATTTTGAGATGTTATTTTGTGGTAAATTTAAGTTATAAGAAATTATCATTTGGAGAGACAATGAGTAAAAGTTTACTTTGACCTCAGTCTATGTTTAAAGCACATTTACAGTTATATGAGATTACCTACTTAACTGATATATTCACTAAAGCATATAGATTATATTCAGAAATAAACATTAAGAGCACAGATCAAAAACATTTTCTTAAAAATGCAATTCACCCTTTAGAAATTTGGATTCTCATCCATTTTTCATCAGTGAAAATATGCACACTCTAATTTGACCCTTGATATATGTTTCTCATTATGTACAGTAATAAAAAAATAATAAGACTAACCAGCACCATATTTACCATAAATATGTTGCCTTTTTACAAATTTTCTTTGACTTGAATGGAATTAAATTTTCTGCCTGATGTTGTGGACCACCAGAGAAAGGAAGATAAATGTTAAGGAAAGAAAAAAAATGAATAAAATAAAAGACTTAAACGTTAATTAGAACTCAGTGCTATCTACTATAATATTTTGGTTTCAAACTCTGTTATTTTATGTTAGGGTTTATTAAAGAATAAGACCATAATTTAGTCTGTTAAACTCTAACTCATTACATTAATTTAGTCACTTATTATTGTTACTATAGTGTTTGTTTTTCTCTTATTTAAAAGCTGGTTTTCCAGAAACTTACATGCATGAGAACTCTGTTCTGAGTTGACTTTTTTGTTAGGAGAATTCTATTTTGATCTGGTCAGAGATACTTTTCCCTTAACTCTTACATTAAGTTAAAGTGTTAACATATAAATCCTCTTGCAATGATATGTAAATAAAGCAGACTAAAAATAGTTGTGTAGTCACAATTTTCTCTCCCTAAGAATTAGAGATTTAAATCTCTGAAAACACTAATGTGTGTGGGATGGTTATGATAGTCCAGCTGCCTTTGTGTGTGTTTCATTTAAATGTAAATTTATCTTAGAGACTCTAAAGATGAGCTCAGAAAGTAGAGAATTTTAATTTGAATAGTCATTTTCTCCTTTTTTTTCACAAATAGTGAAGTAAAACCTTATTTTACACTAAAGAAAAAAACTTGTTAAACAAACCAAAACTCAACTACCTTATTTTAAAGGTTCTTAATGGATTGTTAATTTTTCTCTTTAGTAGTTTTTCCAAGATGATAAATTAATTATATTAAAAGAAAATTAATTTATATGCTGTTAAAACACATATAATAGCAATTCAACAATTTCCAGTATGATCCTGAGTATTACTTTGTAATACTACATAAAGGAAAATAGTAGTGTTTTAAAAAGAAATTAGGTTTCTAAAATATATTTTAAATAATTAAATCTGAGATATTAAAACAAAAAAAACTACTGAACCACGGTAACATGTATCACACATGCACATATCTATATACGATATTTATATTTAGATTATATTTTTAGCCATTACTTAAGATTTAGTCTGATACCATAATTATAAATCAACTTTCAGGAACGATTTCTGAGGGCCAGTTTTTTTAAAAGTTTACACTTTTCACTATTTCCTTTAAGACAGAAGGTCAAGATTCAAAGCCCTAACTTGGCTTCATTTTATACTCAGTTGTTGACATTGTATAAGCTAGAATGTTCGCTTAAGGGAGGTTACCTTGTATTGACTTTAGCAGCTTTTTCTTCCCTGCAATAAAACAGACCATTTGTGTGAGTTGCTGTTGATTGCATATTTTGAAGTCATTTTTGTCTTTAGCCATGGCATTACCAGTCTGTGATTATCTTGTGTAAAAAAAACAAACAGACAAAAAACCTCTTTGATCTACCCTAACCTTTCTATATGTAAATTTTGGAAAAGTGGCTCTGTAGCATGCCCATAAAATGTACTCCTGCATTGACATTTCCAAAGTAATTATAAAAAGGATTATAAAGTTTACTAAAGGAATTGCTGTTTGTTGGTTGATAAAATTTACTTAGGTCACATAAATGTAAATATTTTCCAAGCAGCTGTTATAGAGTCAAGGGTTCTCTTCAAAGAAAAGACCTTTGTTTATAACCTAAATATCTTTCTTTTATACAGTTAGGAATAAGTAAAGGAATGTTTTCTGAATATTTTTATTGCAAGATCTTGAATTTTTATTTATGCCATTCTTTAATACATATCTTTCTGTAGCATGTTTGCAGATTCTAAGACACAATTCTGCATATTTAACTTTAATTAATAGCTGCTGTTTGAGAATTTAAAACTGAGTTTTATAGTAGGAGTGTGAAGTGTGTATTTACAGTAGTATAATTTACAGATTCTGTGATATGAGGTCAGACACATTGGTTTATAATCAAAATCAGTAATTCTTTTTGTTGGTGGCTTGTTATTGGCAAGAAGCATTTCTGGGTTATAAACCACAAAACTCTTTTTCAAGGTTGTCAGTGGTCAGTTGGTAGTAAATGAATGTGATACGTTAGTTTTCTCTAAGTTCATTCCAATTTGGTCTTATGGTTTGAGAAAAAAAACAGTAGATGAGGACAAATTGGTGTGAATATTTTTAACCACTCCACTAGGTAAAACTTCATGCCATGTCTAAGAAACAAATATTGGGCTTCAGAGGTATTTTCCTTTCAGTAACTGTTGCATAGCAGTTTTCTCATTTAGCTTTTTTTAGGACATTATGTTTCACTAAATTAGATGACGTTATGTTTCACTAAATTAGATGAGATGGGAAGTGGTATAGATAATTGTAAAAAGTTTATACCTTCCATGAAGGGTTATTACCTGGTAGCCAAAAATGCTGTCTGAATCTATTTTTGTAGTGCCAGGGAGAGTGGGGGATGGGGAGAATGAAACTTGAATCAGTGACCATCTGGCCCAGATTTGGCTGATTTCCTGTGCACTGCCCTTTGTTTCAGCCAGACAATGGATTTGTTCCTTTTACAGATAAGAACTCTGTTGATGACTTTCTGCTGAATCAGCAGGTTTGGTTTGGATTTCAAGCATAGACTCATATTGAGGGGTTTTCTGCTCTTCTGGCATCCCTATGCTTGCCTTCACATAATATAAAAATATACCTCAGTTACTTTTCTATAGTTTAATAGAGTGCTAGGATTGCAGACAAGTCAAATAAAATAACTGGGAATGTAGCTTTCTGGTTTGATATTGCCTTTCTCAGACATTGACATTTTCCTTGTCTGTAGTTTCCAAAATTAATATCTCCCTGATTGTGATTTTTGAGAAATCCTTATTTGCATGCTTCTTTATGTCTGAACTTGAATTTTCCACTTGAATCTTTGATGATTTAAATTTACTGTTGTTCTAACTTGGGCTGGGCTTTTATGGTGTGGTTATGCAAACGTAAAATTTTCTGTGACATCTGTTGATATACATCCGCAAATTGCATCTTAGGGTGTTAGAGCTATTTTCCTTACTTTAAACACTACATAATCATCAGGAGACTATTAAAAAAAAATGGTTACTGACTAGAAGCAGGGACCTTTGCTGCCCAGCGTTCTAAGTAAGCCAACTATCAGTTTCTGTAGGTTATCTCTGAAGCAATAGAGATCAGAGTGTGCTTAAGTGTCACTTTTCCAGAAGAAAGAGGACATTTCAATGCTACCATCTTGCTGTGTGGCCAAGAAGTATAAAAATAATCATTTTTACTTCTGAAATTTTGGGAGGATTACTGGCAAAGTTTAAGTCAATCTTTTAGTTCAACTCATCTGTTTATAGCTGAACTGCCAGCTAGCCCTCCAATATAGAAATTTCTCCAGATAGCTTTTTCTGAAACCACTTATAACTTTAAAATTAAGCATTGATCAAAATGGACTGCTTTGAGATGTAATCTGTAATTCTTTTGTGTGGATAAAGGAATGGTCATTAGGTAAAATCAAGGGGACTGATCATAAGAAAAAAGCTTCTTAATAGTTCCACCAGGAACTAATTATGTAGCAGATGGGACCACACAGCACACTGCACTGTCATTTGATGCAATTAATTTTAGGTCTGCATCAAAGGTGAATGACAACAAATGGCACAAAATGTAAGTTTGCATTCATACAGGGCAGTGTCTATTCATATACGTTGCTTCCCTTCTCTTTTAGATGTTTTTAATCGACTGCTTGCTCTATTTGATACTAATAGGGCCTCAGAATTGCTTGTTTGGTTTAAATGCATGGGTGGTTTGGGATACGAAGATGTTACAGATGTTAATTGGAATAGCATATTCAGATTTAGAGAGTAGTTAAATCTAGAATAGGGCAGACTTAAAAAGTGACCATGACAACAACACTGAGACAAGTTCTACTTTATTTTCTCTCCTGCTTTTATCAGACTAGTTCAGGGAACTAGTTCGAGGTAGAGGGGAAGGTCTTATCCTTCCCTCCCTCCCCCCTCCTGGTCACCCTTTACCCCCCAACCTCTGACTCTCCTTCAAATCTCACTGAGGAATTATAGTCTCTACAGAGGCTGGGTTGCAGATGCCTGGAAAGTTTACACTGCAGAGAGTTGTTTTGTTTGGCATAGCTAATCAGGAGCCAGGCTGGAATTGCTCATAGCTGTCATTCAGGTTTTGTTTCAAAGTCCAAGGACCTGCTGGGAAAAACAAAAAGCTAATGAAAGCTGACTGTATTTAGGCCTCAAATCTGTGGAATCTGAAATGATGTCCTGACAGTGTATTCTTATTCTTCCACATTCTTGCCGTTACTAAGGAAACAGATTTTTAGAGGCTTTCCATCTTCATTGTCAAGTATTTGCTACACTTATTGTTGTTTTTCAGGTTAGAGCAATTCAGATTATCCCCTTTTGAGATGAAGGAAAAGAGAAAATAATGGAAATAAAATGTCTGAATCAATTACCCTGAATGCTAGTAAGATCAGGGGTTTTTTTTGATAACCTTAAATTTTTTAGATTCATAGCACATATTAAAATTTAGGACAAGATCTCTGTTTCCCCAGGTTTTTGAGGGCTGCATGTGTGAAAATCACATTCCTGTAATATGAAATAGTAAATATTCATGTAATCAATAATGAATACATTTTATGGGGAGGAGGGACATATCCTATCTTTAAGATCTTCCTTCTTGAGTAACAAACCAAATTATATGAACCACTGATGTGCTTCAGTTCTTATCTGTAAATGGGAAAATTAAGTAACACGAGAAGATGGACTTTGATGAACCCAAAAATTGGGCTTTTGATATTTGTTTTCACAAAAAGTTGTTTTGCTTTGGTGGGTTAGCACTTATATATGAAAATGCTGTTGTTTTTACAGTCAGGAGACCATTTGGGGCACATATTCCCAATGGTTTGATAAGTGACAAAGCAAAAGATAATTTTTTAGAGACAAGGTGTTCTTTGGGTTGACTTTATATTTGAGAATCCCCAGGGATCCTCCTCAATAGTGCTATAGCCTTTATGAATTTTCTTATCAAGATGCCGACTCATTGAAAGATGACACACTTTTTTCAGACTTAACAAACATCTTTGTCAGGTACTTTCTCTCCTGTAGCATTAACTGCAATATTGAAATGATCTAGTTTTGGTACTGCCCAGATCGCCTTCCTCATTTGGTATCAACACAGCAGAAGCCTACTTTCACAGAGATAAGATCTGGCTTAATTTTCTTCCGAGAAATATAAGAGAGTGGGCAGCTGGCTGAATGGAAAAGAAGCAGTTAAGAGTCTGGAGAAGTATTCAAAATGTGTCAGGAGGCCCTCATTTTAATTTCTGTATCTTTGTTCATGCTGACTTCTCAGCTTGGAATTTTATCTTCTTTCCTCTCTACCTAAATCCTACATTTCTCAAGGTCCAGTTCAGGTCCTTCTTCATTCACTAAGCCTTCTTTAACTTCTGTTGCTGCCCTAAGAGCAGTATTCTTAGCTGATCACAGTATCTAAAGAATTATGTTTAGATACAGTTTCTTCATTTTCAGGGAAAGAGTGACCAGGATGGGGGAGATATGGAAGAAAATTACATAAAGGGAGTAGACAATTTGAAAGGGGCAATTTTAATCCAAGAAGATTTAGAGAGAGACAAGATAGCTGTCTTCAGGGGCTGATATGTGCAGCTGGAATTAGGTTTACTCTGATTACCTCTAAAGTAGTGGCTTTCAAATTTTGCTTTGCAGAGTTACAGGCATTCTTGATGTGCCTTGGGTTGCAATGGGGTAGAGCAGGGGGCACTAGAGGATATGCTGAGGGCCCCTTGCTGCTCCCAACAGAAGAATTCTACTTTTAACTGCTTTGTACACTGGGCCTTTGCTTGATATTTCTTTTATTATTTTTTTCTAAAGAATTTATTTATTTATTTGACATGGAGAGAGAGAGCAGAACAGGCAGAGAGGCAGGCAGAGGAAGAGGAAGAAGCAGGTTCCCTGCTGAGCAGGGAGCCTGATGGGGGGCTCGGTCCTAGGACCCTGGGATCATGACCTGAGCCGAAGGCAGCTGCTTAACTGGCTGAGCCACCCAGGTTCCCCTTAATATTTCTTTTAAAGGCAAATTGCACTGCTTTAAGGTTTTTAAATCACTGCTGTATAGAATAATAAGTAGAAGAGAGTTTGTGTTCAACATAGGATAAAATGTGTTAGCTGTTAGAGACTTCAAAAAATTAAATGGAGTATTATGTGAAATGTGAGTTCCACATTGATCAGAAGCTTAATGTCCCCTGCCAAGGATTTTGGATGATTTTTGCTTATGGGGAAAGGTTGAGTTGGGTACCGTCTTCCCTAGATTTCCCTCAGTTCTAAGATTGTGTGGTTGATTTCTTCTTTTATTGTTAATATCAGATGATTTGATACTTAGCTGAACTCAGTTGGGTTTTTGGGTAAGTCTTACCTCCCTATTAAATCATAAGTCTCCAGAGTAGGAACAATGTCTTCACTGGTTTTGGATTCTTCAGATCCCAGCACAGATGCAGGGGCTCAGTAAATACCTGTTGATACAAGAAATAACTGCAAGAAGCACATGCTTGATTGCCTTATGACCTCTTCCAATCATAAACTGTGATAAGGGAAGGTATTTGCAAGAAATTTTTTTTCCACTATTGCTTTCTGCCCTCCAGTCATAGTAGAAATGACAGAGGAGATTTAAGATAAGCTTCCCCCCCTCCAAGAGGCCAGAATAAGACTGTGTCTGAAAAAGTGGACATGACCTCCCCACTCCTTCCCCAGTACCCTGAAGCCTAACAGGTGAAACCTTGAATGTGGAAATCATAACTCTCCAAATTGAGAAACTGAGACATAATAGAAGGGCAAAATGAGAGTTCCAGGTATCCCAAGTGCAGGTGGGGAAATGTGTTATAAGAAGATCACATCATTAGTCTGGACTTTTGGGGCTTTATGCTTTATGTTTCATTTGTTCCGATGTTGAGAACTAGAATTAAAGAGTATGAATTACAGGAAAACTTTCCAGGATCAGAATCTAGTAATCGTGGTAGAATTGATAGGGGGAGACAGGTGCTTGATGAACACAGTGTAATCTGAAATAGCCCTTTCACTCATAGGAGACTTTTTCTATTTCTTCTCTTTGTATTGGGTGGAAAAGGCAAAGTGTTTCAGCTCCTGGGGCATTGCCTTATGCCTAGAGAACACTTAAGTGCTTATTTAATTGAGTTGAATTTTATTAATGGAACTTTCAGAGCCAATTACCAGTTCCATTGTGGGTGAAAATATTCACCGTTGCTTTAAGTCTCCACCATACCTCTCCAAACTCAGGACGTGAATTTAGGGGCAAGTTTTATGATGTCAGTATCTTACAGTTCAAATGGGGAAATTGGTCACATCTGAAAGCAAACAGCCTTGTGAAAGATCTCTGTCTGAGTTGTTCGTTCTTGATAAATGACAAGGGGAATGCCTGGAGCCAGTATAATGATTCCAGCATTAAGGAAGTCTTACTATACCCTCAGGGAGAGGGATACTTTCATTGGGTGAGTAGTTGGAAATCCCAAGTATGTGTTCTATAATAATATCTGAGTACCTGAGTAATGTCCCCTATAGGCAGGTGTAAAAATGAGTATACTTTTGGGGCATCTGAGTGGTTCAGATAGTTGGGCATCTGCCTTCAGCTCAGGTCATGGTCTCGGGGTCCTGGGTTTGAAACCTGAATCAGGCTCCCTGCTCAGCGGGGAGCCTGCTTCTCCCTCTCTCTCTACTACTCCCTCTGCTTGCGCTCTCTTGCTCTCTGTGTCAAAAAAAGAAATAAAATCTTTTTTAAAAAATGAGTATACTTTTATCTTTGCCTCAAACATTACGTTCATCTCTATGGGATGTGCACAGTGACTGACACTCATTTAAATGCTAATGTCCTGTTTCAGCTTGTTGAATTCTGGAAAAGCAATCTAGGATCGTGTTCTGGTGAGTTACCCTTTAAGATAGAATTAGTTTCTTTATTGTTATTAACAAAATGTATTACTTACATTTAAGGAGTTTGAAATTTAGTGAACTAGTTTGTATCCTATTATACATGCCTCTCTGTTTTAGCAGTTTTGACATTGAAATGTAACTATTTGAAACCTCTGTAACAATCCAAGGGAGGATGTATATAATACTTCAGGGTGAAGGATAAGTTTTGTTTGCTTTGAGGAACTAGTATGCATCTTCTTCTCTGTTGATGAAAGAATGTTGTAATAAAAGATCATTGTGTTTCCCTTTTTATTTAGCCTGGTTTCCTAGGTGCTATGTTGGATGCTGAGCTATATTTACTGGTTAGCATATTTGATTCCTTCTCTCTGGTGGGACCTGAACTTTCTTTTGCTTTCTGTTACACAGTATATGTCTCTTCTTGTAACCAGTACACATCCATTTGGGGAAGAGAGAAGGTAAAAATAAATTCAATTTATTATAATCATTAAACTATTCTCAAAGAGTCAAGAGCATGCCCATCAGCACAATGAGATAGTGCCACGGTCATAATACATACCTGAAAATGTTTTTTTGAATGAATGAAGCTCAACAAGGGTTTAAAAATGTCAGGGAGACTATTTGAGAGGGAAAATTACAGATGTTATCTTGAAAGAGGAGACATGTATGTTAGACTGAGAAATGAATAGAGTTCTGACAGGCAGAGATGGGCTGGTGAATTTTTTAGGGAAGTAAATTGCATGAGCAGAGATGTAGAAACAGAAAGACGTGGCCCATGTCCTCATAATGGTGAGTGATCCATTTTGGAGAAGCACAGGGAAGGTGAAAGGAGTGTTGGGAGGGCTCCCGACCCACTATGGCTGCTGGAATGGCCATCTTGGCCATTGCTAGCTCTTGTCTCTTTATCATCTTGTCTGGAGTGAGGCTCCAGAGTCCACAAGACCAACAGTTCCCAGGGCAGGAAAGGGCACACAGGCCATACCCCTCTAGTGTCCTCTCATATCCCGCCCTTGACTCTTAGTCGTTTACTCTAATCCTTTACTTAAAACAACTTAGCCGTGATGTTATTTTAACCCTGCTTAAAACCCAAGCAGTCCAAAGGCTGTCGTGCAACCTTAATTATCTTTAGTTTACTTGCCAGGAGGCCCTGAACCTAAAGTACATTTGCACCCATAGGAAGCAGACATCCTCTCACAGATAATGGATTATTTCATTACTTGAGGTTGTATGGCTGATATTTAGACATAGTTAAAACAAGAGCTTATATTCATTAAGCAGTATGTGCCAAGCACTCTACTAAGTACTTAGACTCGTGGTGTCATTTAGTCCTCATTGCTATCCTTAGTATATGCTCTACTCTTTTATTTCAGTAATGAGAAAAAAATGGACAGAATTTAGTATTATTTAAGTTCACAGTAGGTGCTGAGATCTCAGTCTAGGAAGTCTGACTGCAAAGCCTGAGCTCTCAGCCAATGCACTGTACTGATTTAAAGAAACACATTAAGGGGTACCTGGGTGGTGCAGTCGGCTAAGCGTCTGATTCTTGGCTTCAACTCAGGTCCTGATCTCAGGAACATGAGATTGAGCCCTCTCCATCAGGTTCCGCCATGCTCAATAGAGTCTGCTTAAGACTCTTTCTCCCTCTTCCAGTGCCCCTCCCCCCTGCTCACTCTCTCTTTCTCAAATTAATCAAACAATCTTTAAAAAGATAAAGGATGGGACGCCTGGGTGGCTCAGTTGGTTAAGCAGCTGCCTTCGGCTCAGGTCATGATCCCAGCATGCTGGGATCGAGTCCCACATCAGGCTCCTTGCTCGGCAGGGAGCCTGCTTCTGCCTCTGCCTCTGCCTGCCGCTCTGTCTGCCTGTGCTCTCTCTCTCTCTAACAAATAAATAAAATCTTAAAAAAAAAAAAAAGATAAAGGAACACATTAAGAAAGTATGAGAGATGAAATATTGTTCCATGTTCGATAGATGATGACCAAAAAGGGATAGTGTTAATAGGCTTTTATATTTAAGATTTCATGAACTGAGTGGCCAGGGACTCCTTAAGGCCCTTATATAAATTAAAAATTATCTCTGAATGCCTTTAGATAGGGCATGCACCCTTCTTTTCATGCATATCCCATATCAGCCCACAAATTTATGGCATTGGTGAATATGTTATATTGGTTCAGAATGCAACTCCAGCCATGCTGTTCTCTGAGTTAAGGAAAAAGAAGTATGATACCAACCATGCATGTCCTTTTTTGTTAGGGAAGGAAGACCTTTCCTAGAAATCCCTGCAGGACACTCCCCCCTATGTCTGCTGAGCTAGAACTAGGCAGCTTGGCCCTCCTTCACTGCAGAAAAGGCTAGAAAGCTAAAAAACATGACCTTCATGGTGAGCTTAGATCAATCAAAATCCTCTGCCTAGAGCTGCATGCATTGGTTCCCCAATCAAAATTGAGCTCCTATTAGCAAATAAGAAGGAGGGGTGAGTGTTTGAAAAGTGACTAAAAGAGAGTATTCATCATCCTCATATTCTTTAAAATTCTAATTGACTACATACTACCCTCAACCTTCACTGCCTCACAGCAGAATGATTCATCAGGATAATCTGACTGGTGCAACAAAATCCTCAAAATTTCAGTGGCTCAATTAATTACTTTTTCACATTGCAGTCCAACATGGTGAGTTGTTTCTCCTTGCAGTTGCTCAGGGATCTCGATCCTTTCATCTTCTATTGCCGTCTTCGGATTCCAGCCCCAGGATCCCCCTGGAAGGAGGAGAGTGTAGGAAAGGCACACAGCGCTTAACTGTCTGGACACCACATTGGACACATTCCATTGTGAGAACTAGGAAATGCTGTGTGGCTATGTCTCTAGGGAGAGGAAGTGGTGAGCATCTTGTCAGCTTCTGTCATACTCTGGCTGATTGAAATTTAGTTGTCTTGAAGACAGTTGACAGATGGATAAAGGGATTCTTTACAAATGTGAAAAGGGAGTTTCACAAGAAGTTATAAATAAATGAGACTTAACTATGTCTTGTTATTTCTCAAAGATATTTCACGTCGTAATTCTTTTTATAGACATTAAAATATGGATAGAAAATTTCAAGTATATTTCCAAAAAGCCTTCCCTGACCTCTCCAAATGACAAGCAACCTGCTGTGTTTACTTCTGTGTGTGCTGCTCCTTGGCTTTAATTGGTTGGCATGAATCTCACTTGGCTGTTAAACTCTCAGAGGGCACAGACCATGTACAATGCATCTTTCAATCACCAGGGCTTAATGCCTGCAAGATAACTAATGATCTTGTGGGATTGAATGACTGATTAAATGGATAAATGCATGAATGAATGTATTGACAGTAGTACAACTTTAATTCAGACTAAAAGGAGAAAGGCTAGTTTTGAATTTATAAAAATTTCAATTTATAGAATTTTCATGAAAATATTTTTTTATCTGCAGCGTAAGTGATCATTTGACTAGCTTCTCACAAATAATTAACATTATAGCAATGGTATCTAGTTGTATACAAATGATTATGAGGCAAAAATCTTAAAAATTTTTCATATATAATACTATATGTTAACTAACTGGAATTAAAATAAAAACTTAAAATTCATTTTTCATATATAGATTAAGCATACAGTTAAATCTGAGTGGCCCTAAATTTTACCTATGTGGAGAATAGGTTAGTGAGATTTTTATTTCACTAGTAATATTTGTATATTTACTATTTTAATTTTTTATTCATTAACTCAACCAATATTCAGTGAGTTCCTACTCAAAGAGAAGGTATTTATATACATACTAGTATATAATTATATAATTGTGTGATTTTTATAATTGAGATGAAGGCTACAAAAGCAAAGAATAACAAAAGTGCATGTAAGAAGTTTTTGAGTACCTACTGTCTTTATTGAGATGAAAAGGAGGAAGGACACGAAGGTGGAGAAGAGTTGCAGTAAGAGCACTTCACAGTGTGAAAGGGGTTCAGGAAGGATGCTTGACACATGGGAGGAACTGAGAAAGAAGGTCAGGGCCGCCTGGACTGGGGAGAGGCACAGAGGTAGGAAAGGGTCAGGCTCTGGACCTCACAGGCCATGTTAAGGCTTGGCCTTGCTTTAATCCATTAGCTCATGTGATTCAAAAAAGAAAAAGGGAAAGTACTGTTTAAGATGGCATCATACAATAAACCTTTCAACAAGAAAACATTTTGGAATAAAATATACAAATACAGTAAGTACAATTTTTATTTCTAAATTAAAAAAATACCACCCTTATGGGGTACCTGGGTGATATAATTGGATAAGCTCGATCTCTTGTTTTCAGCTCACTTTGTGATCTCAGGGTTGTGAGATTGAGCCCTGTCTGGGGCTCTCTGCTCATCATGAATCTGCTTGGATGTCTCTCTTCTTCTCCCTCTGCCCTTCCCCACCTCAAATAAATAAATAAATCTTTTTAAAAATAATATCACACTTGGAACAATGGTGAAAATTTTTTTAGAACTGTTGGTTATGCCTCATGAAGGAAGGAAAGAAATTAAGATTGACAGAAAGGTGATGGGAGATGGATTTAAATAAGTAGGGGGCAGGGAATGGAGTTCTAGCTCAATCTCACTTTTTTTTTTTAAGATTTTATTTATTTATTTATTTATTTATTAGAGAGAGAGAGAGAGAGAGAGAGAGAGCGAGCACAGGCAGACAGAGTGGTAGGCAGAGGCAGAGGGAGAAGCAGGCTCCCTGCCGAGCAAGGAGCCCGATGTGGGACTCTATCCCAGGATGCTGGGATCATGACCTGAGCTGAAGGCAGCTGCTTAACCAACTGAGCCACCCAGGCGTCCCTCAATCTCACTTTTTAAAAATTATTTTATTTACTTATTTATGTGTGTGTATGTGTGTGTGAGGGGTGGGGGAGGGACAAGCAGACTCCACACTGAACGCAGAGCCCAAAGGAGGGCTTGATCCCATGACCCCGAGATCATGACCTGAGGTGAAATCAAGAGTCAGAGGCTTAACCAACTGACCCATCCAGGTGCCCTCAACCTCACTTTTTAAATCAGAATAATTTCCAGATGACTTAAAGCTATCAAAATAACAATAGCTAACATTAATTTATAGCTTATACTATGTGTCAAGCCCTGATTTAGGCATTTTTTATTATATTGTACATATTTTACTCATTCCATCCATAGAGCAGCCCTATAAATTAGGAGCTATTTTCCCCCCAATTTTAGGACAATGGACACTTTGCTACAGGCACTAAAAACCTCAGCATTCTGGCTCAAGAGTTTGTGTCCTTTTTATTTTTTTTTTAAAGATTTTATTTATTTATTTGAGAGAGAGATTGAAAGCATGAGTGGTGGGAGGGGCAGAGGGAGAAGAAGAGGCAGATTCCCTGCTGAGGAGGGAGCCCAAAGAGGAGCTCAATCCCAGGACCCTGGGATCATGACCTGAGCTGAAGGCAGACACTTAACTGACTGAGCCACGCAGGCATCCCCAGAGTTTATGTTCTTATACATCACACACATATTCTCTTTAAAACTTCAAGGAAGGGACGCCCCACATGGGGCTCCTTGCTCAGCAGGGAGCCTGCTTCTCCCTCTGCCTCTGCCTGCCATTCTGTCTGCCTGTGTTCGCTCCCGCTCTCTCTCTAACAAATAAATTTTTTAAAAAAATATCTTAAAAAAATAAAAAATAAAACTTCGAGGAAAAAGCAAAGGTAAATATTTATATGATATTAATTTAGGGAAGATCATTCTAAACATGAATATAAAGACAAAAGCAAAGAAAAAAATTGATAGATTTGACTACATGAATATATTTATTTAAACTTTTACATTTTCCCTAAGTATCCAAAACAAAACAAAGAAAAAAAATATATATATAAGCAAGAAGAAAAGAATATTGTCAGTGTATACAAAAGAGTGTTAATATTCTTTATATATAAAGCATTCTTTAATCAGTGAAAAAGAACAAATCCACTAAAAG
>ML109955.1:45362-63992 GCA_003697995.1 Taxidea taxus jeffersonii
TTTTAGAAAATTTGGGAAGTAGAGAAAAAGGAGATCTATAATTCTACTGATTTCACACAGCTTTTTGCAGAAATATTTTTCATAATTGTAATTATATATATAATTTTGTATTTTTTTAAAATTGGTATTTCTTTCATGAATATTTTTCTGTGATGCCACTAATAATTAGCATTTTTTAAAGCATCCTGATACTATAAAGCAGCCTGATACTTTAAAGCAGCCTGATACTATTGCTATACTATAATTTATTTAACCATTTACTTATTAGGTAATTTAGATGAGATACAATTTTTTACTTGGTGCTTATAGACCCTCTCCATCATACTTTGTACTTTTTTCTTTTTTGAAAAAAATTTATTTTATTTTATTTATTTATTTGTCAGAGAGAGCGAGCACAGGCAGACAGAGAGGCAGGCAGAGGCAGAGAGAGAAGCAGGCTCCCTGCTGAGCAAGGAGCCCGACGCGGGACTCCATCCCAGGACGCTGGGATCACGACCCGAGCGGAAGGCAGCCGCTTAGCCAACTGAGCCACCCAGGCGTCCCTGTACTTCTTTCTTATGGTAGATTTCTAAAAGTAAAATTGCTTAGTTGAAAGTTATACTTACTGGGGCGCCTGGGTGGCTCAGTGGGTTAAAGCCTCTGCCTTCCGCTCGGGTCATGATCCCAGACTCCTGGTATCAAGCCCCACATCGGGCTCTCTGCTCCATGGGGAGCTGCTTCCCCCTCTCTTTCTGTCTGCCTCTCCACCTACTTGTAATCTCTGTCTGTCAAATAAATAAATAAAATCTTAAAAAGAAAGAAAGTTATACTTACAGAGACATAATAGCATAATGATCTCCCAACAGATTCTTTGAATTTATAGTAACCCCTGTAATATAAGAATAGCAATTTTATTGCTAATTTAGCAGTATTTTAAAGAGTCTTTACTGGTTATTTTGCTTTGTTTTAGATAATAGACTATTTTTTAGAGTAGTTTTAGGTTTACAGGAAAATGGAGCAGAAAGTACAAAAGGGGGGCATCTGGGTGGCTCAGTCATTTAAGCACTGCCTGCTTTCAGCTAAGGTCATGATCCCAGAGTACTGGGATCAAGCCCCACATCGGGCTCTCTCTCTCTCTCTGTCGAATAAATAAATAAAATCTTAAAAAAAAAAAGTACAGAGGGTTCACAGATACCCCTCTGTACTCTTTCCCATAGTTTCACCTATTATCAACATCTTTCATTAGTGTAGTACATGTGTTACAATTGATGAATAAATATTGATATTTTTATAATGTTATTCTGAAATATATTTTTTAATTTTTAAAATTTTACTTTTTGTCATTTTTGTTTTTAATTTTTTAATTTCAATTTTTAACTTTAAATTTTTATTTTTAATAAATATATCTTATTATTAACTAAAGTTCATAGTTTATATTATGATTCATTGGTTTTTACAGTTCTACAGATTTTAACAAATGTGTAATGTCATGTGTCAACGATTACCATATTGTACAGAATGTTTGACTGCCCTAAACTACACTTATCCATCCTTCCACAAGCCACTGGCAACTACCGTCTCTGTAATATTGCCTTTTCCTGAATGTTGGATAGTTGGCCTCATATGTTAGGTAGTCTCCTCAAATTGGCTTTTTTCGTTTAGCCGTAAGCATTTATGTTTTCTCCATGTCTTGATAGCTTGTTTCTTTTTGTCATTGAAAAATATTCTGTTTAATGGATGTACCACAGCTTATCCATTCAGTTTTGAAGAACATCTTGGCTGCTTCTAGTTTAGGCAATGAGGAATAAATCTTCTATAAAAATTTGTGCGCAGGTTTTTTTTTTGTGGACATAAATTTTCACCTCACTTGGGTAAAGTAAATGTTTTAAAATCTACCTGTTATGGTTTTATGCATGTATTCTCTTCTATTTCTGAAGGTATTTATAAAATAAATGTTTAATCACTTGTTTCTCCCTGTGGAGTCTATTTCCCCAAGTTGCTTTTGTTTATTTTGACCCCTGTATTCTATGTTTGAGGTTTTCTACAGTTGTTTGGTGTTCCTGGCTGTGTGCTCTTATTTCAGAGCCGTGCCTGCTAACGCTGATAAGAAGCTTGATCCCAGGATACCTCTTGCTACCTATGGGCTATTTCACTAAGAAAAGCTCACTGTTATATGTTAAGTCTTTCCTCTTGGACTGGTTAGATTCTTCAGAGTGAAATCTTCTGACCTCCTGCCTTGATAGTATAGGACTGGTTGCCATCTTTCTGGAAGCTGAGTTGGAGAAGTCTGGAGGTGGGTAGACTCTGGTTTCAGTATATAACAGGTTCACCTAATCTCTCTGTTTGCAGAATGGTACCCCCCACTTTCAACTGTGCTTGTCTAGCTTTCTATAGAATCAGGGAGATATAGTTGCCTACTTGGACTTGGGGAAAGGATCTGGGGATTTATCTGATTCTTAAAAGAGAATTCCAGTTAATCCTCCTGTTTCTAGCCTCACCTTTATCCTCATACCTGAAAACTAACGTGGCAGTGCCTTGGGGAGAGGTATGTGGCTTACTGTGTAAACTGGTTGTTGCTTAGCTTAACTTGGGATTCAACTTTCTTAATGCTGTGAGGTCATCAGCTTATCCATCTGTTTAAAAATTTTGTTGCTGATCCTTTGCTTCTGGTCTCTCTTGTCCTTACAAATTCATGCCTTAAAAAACCCCTGTACTGGGGCGCCTGGGTGGCTCAGTGGGTTAAAGCCTCTGCCTTCGGCTCAGGTCATGATCCCAGGGTCCTGGGATCTAGACCCGCATCAGGCTCTCTGCTCAGCGGGGAGCCTGTTTCCCTTCCTCTCCCTCTGCCTGTTTCTCTGCCTACTTGTGATTTCTGTCTTTCAAATAAATAAATAAAATCTTTAAAAAAAAATAAAAAAATAAAAAAAACCCTGTACTATACTTTTCATTGGGTTTTGGTAGGAAGTGAGAGTAAATGCATTTGCACAATCTGCCATAGTTATGTGAAGTTCTTATACATCCTTTTAAAAACAGAAATCAAAACCAAAACCTTTCTCTATAGGGGGTAGATGCTAATTGGTTAAAATTTTCCGAAAAAAATATTTTAAAAAATTTAATTAACATTTTCTGTAAAGTGACCACTGTGTAAAATTTTGGTGCATGTCCATTCTGACTTTTTGGTGTAAATACATAAACATCTGATTTATTTTTATTATTGTTTTCATTTGTGTAAAAAATGCAATTATGTCTATAAAGCTAGCAGATCAGTGGGGAAGGGAGGGGAGTTGGGAGTGGGGATTGGCTGCAAACAGATAGGAGGGAACTTTGGGGGGTAATGGACATGTCCCAAACCTGAATTGTGGTGATGGCTGCTTTAGCTCTATAAGTTTACTAAAAACTATTGGTAGGTATATTTTATAGTATATAAATTATAACAATAAATTTGCTTTAAAAATTCCACACTGACCAGCAAAAAAAAACCATGATTTTATAACACCATACATCTTTTTTGATTTAAAAATATATTATAGAAAACTTTCATGTCAACAAATTTATATATATTTATATATATACATATATAAATACATATACATATATATGTATTTATATATGTATATATAAAAATATATATTTATATACCTATAAAACAAAATCATAAGTGTATAATTAATAAAATGTATTTCTCCTAGCTCTTTTCCCATCACCTTGCAAAATATCATAGAAGATCTCACTTTCATAATACATTTTATGTGTGCTTTTTTTACACTCTTGTTCATAGATTTATATATTGATGCATAGTTGTAACTATTACATACAGTTTAGCACTGTATATAAAACAATATTTTAATCACCTTTCCATATGCTACATAATACTTCATAGGGTACATGTGTCATGCACTAATAACCATATCCCCATGTTTGAGCACTCAGACTTTCAGGATTTCTGTTGTTAAAAATAATGATGTAGGGGCACCTGGGTGGCTCAGTGGGTTGGAGCCTGTGCCTTCGGGCACCCTGATCCCAGGGTCCTGGGATCGAGCCCCACATCGGGATCTCTGCTCCGCAGGGAGCCTGCTTCCTCCTCTCTCTCTCTGCCTGCCTCTCTGCCTACTTGTGATCTCTGTCAAATAAATAAATAAAATCTTAAAAAAAAATAATGATGTAATAATGATAACTTTATGTGGTTTTTTTCTTTTCCTTTTTTAAAATTCTTTCCTTAGGATAAGGCCCTAGGAAGCCTCTATTGTTCTTGAACTAAAACATAAGCAACTTCAGAATTAAATAAAAAATTGGCTTGTATATAAATCCCTTTAGATGTATTTCAAAAGATTCTTTGAATGAGAACCTATCATTTGTTATTACCTTCTAGGTTGTTCTTTATTATGGCCTCTGATAGTTTGCTGAGCATATTTTATTTTATTTTTAATCAGATATACTTATTTGAAGTGAAGACAGGCAGGAGTTTTGTGAAAAAAATTCAGGGCATGACAGCTGAGACCTTGTCACCAACACTTCCAAATATAATTTAAAAAGATTATCCAGATGTTAAAACTAGTCCTCTCCTTGGCAAATATGTCCCCTTCTCTCCCCTCTTCAGTCCTTGGGTGGCCTCAAAACCCAACGTCAAGGGCAGAGGGCATTCCATTTTCTACCCCTTTGTGTGTGTGGTGCCTATCAGTCCCTCACCTCCCCCACACTCCATTTTACCCCCTAATTGATTCAAAGGTCTGTTTTGTTTTGTTTTTCAAAACAGCTTTATTGAGGTATAATTTACATACCATGAAATTCACTCATTCAAAATGTACAGTCCCATGGTTTCTGGTATTTCCGCAGTTGTGTGACTGTCACCATGATCTATTTTAGAACATTTTTATCGCCCCAAAAAAGAAACCCATATTCGTTATCTGTTAGCTGCATCCCACCCCCCCAAATCTCCTAGCCCCTAAGTAATCACTACTGTATTTTCTATCACTATAGATCTGTAATATATTTTCTATCACTATAGATTTTTCACTATAGTCTAGACATTTCAGATAAATGGAATCATATATGTGACCTTCTGTGACTGGCTTCTTTCACTGAACGTAGTGTTTCCAGGTTCAGCCATGTTGTAGCATGCATTGGTACTTCATTTTTTTCATTGCCAAATACTATTATTTTTATGGATATACCACATTTTCTTTACCATTCATCAGCTGATGGGAATTTTGAGTTTCTTCTTTTTAGCTATTATAAAAAATGCTTAATGCTGCTACATACATTTGTGTACAAATTTTGTGTGAATGTGTTTCATTTTTCTTGGTGTATACCTAGGACTGGATTTGCTGAGTCATATGGTAACTCTATGTTTAACATTTTAAGGAACTGGCAAACTATTTTCCACAGTAGCTGTACCATTTTAAGTTTCCACCAACAGTGTATGAAGGTTGCAGTTTTCTAACATTTTTTTTTTTAAGATTTTATTCATTTATTTGACAGACAGAGATCACAAGTAGGCAGAGAGGCAGAGAGAGAGAGGAGGAAGCAGGCTGTCCACAGAGCAGAGAGCCCAATATGGGGCTCGATCCCACAACCCCGGGATCATGACCAGAGCCGAAGGCAGTGGCCCTAACCCACTGAGCCACCCAGGCGCCCCTGATTTTCTAACATTTTTATTGCCTGCCTTCTTAATTTTAGTTACACTAATAGATATGGAGTATCTCATTGTGGTTTTGATTTCCATTGCTCTACTGGCTAATGATGTTGAGCATTTTGTATGTCTTTCTTGGAGAAGTATTTGTTCAAATCTTTGCCCAGTTTTGATTGGACTACTTGTCTTTTTTTGTTGAATTGTAAGAATTCATTACATATTCTGACTGTAAGGCTTTTAACACGTACATGATTTACAAATGTCTTCTCCCAGTCTCCCATTCTATGGGCTGTCTTTTCATTTTCTTGATAGTGTCCTTTGAAGCATAAAGGTTTTTAATTTGATGATTTAAAGTTTATCTGTTCATTATTTTGTTGCTTGTGCTTTTAGTTTCATGGCTTAGAAAGCATTGCCTAATCCAGGTCACAGAGATTTACACCTATGTTTGCTTCTAAGAGTTTCATAGTTTCAGCTTTTACATTTAGGTCTATGATCCATTTTGAGTCAATTTTTATGTATAGTATAATGTAGGGGTTCAACTTCATTCTTTGTATGTGGATATGTAGTTGTTTTGGCACCATATGTTGAAAGATTCTTCTTTCTCAATTGAATTACCTAGATTTCATTATCAAAAATCAATTGACCATAAGGTTAAGTTTTTTTTTTTCCTGAACCCTCAGTTGTATTAATTGATTGATCTACATGTCTACATTTATGCCACTAGTGCACAGTCATGATTACTGTAGCTTTGGATTACGTTTTGAAATTGGAAGTGCAAGTCTCCTGATTTTGTTCTTTTTATTTATTTATTTATTTTTAAATTTTTTTTTTAAGATTTTATTTATTTATTTGACAGAGATCACAAGTAGGCAGAGAGGCAAGCAGAGAGAGAGGAGGAAGCAGGCTCCCCACCGAGCAGAGAGCCCGATGTGGGGCTCAATCCCAGGTCCCTGAGATCATGACCTGAGCCGAAGGCAGAGGCATTAACCCACTGAGCCACCCAGGTGCCCCGATTTTTTTCTTTTTAAAGATTATTTTGGCTAGGGGCACCTGCGTGGCTCAGTGTGTTAAAGCCTCTGCCTTTAGCTCAGGTCATGATCTCAGGGTCCTGGGATCCAGCCCTGCATCACATTGGGCTCTCTGCTCAGGGGGGAGCTTCTTCTCCTTCTCTCTGCCTGCCTCTCTGCCTACTTGTGATCTCTCTCTGTCAAATAAATACATAAAATCTTAAGAAAAAAGATTGTTTTGGCTATTTCTAGTCCCTTGAATGTCTATATTAATTTTAGGATCCGTGTGTCACTTTCTGCTAAAAAGCCAGCTGTGGTTTTCATAGGGATTGCATTGAATTTGGAGATCTCAAGGCCCATTTTGTGTGGTTGCTTGGAGCACCCAAATGGTATTTTATGACTCTGCCTTCCTTGTTCTTCTCCTAGAAGACAGAGTTATTATTGCCCTTAGTCCTGAAGAAAAGCCTCCTTAAGTCATCCATTCATTATGAATGACTATATCCATTCATATAAATATTAGTGATTGTGTTTTTTTCTGCCTGTTTATTCTTATGTGAAATGAGTTTAATAAGTGTACTTATGTCCTAAGAATGTTGTGAACATTAAAAGGGAGGATCCATCTGAAGCACTCAGCAAGCACTCAAATGTAATCCAGTGTAGTAACAATTGTGCTCCTAGGCATCTTTGTATCCATACAGATTCTTGACATCCTTCATGCATTGATCTCATCTTCCACTACTCTCTCATGTATGATCTATGCTTCAGGTAAACCCACATCTATCTGATTCTCAAAAAGGCAGTGTTCTTCCAATTACATTGAGAGATGTTTGGTAGATTAAAACATAGAAAAGTAAGAGGAATATTTGCAATATGTAGGGAAAAAGGGATTTTCTATTTAAAAAACTTTATGGAAAAAAACATAATTTCTAGGCTCTAAGATGAAGAACTAGCTGATGGATTTTTTTATAAATTCTTAAGAAATTCAGTAGATATTCATTCTTGGTAGACCAGGATGCCCATGACTTGGAACCTATTTGGAGCTAACAGATACAGGAGGACCTAGGAAGTCTGCTGAGATGAAGTGTCAGGTAAAGGAGATTATATGTGTAGGTTTATTTTGTTGTAACCTGTATGTCCACATGTTCTCCTCCTTGCAAGGAGAATTTCTTCCCTTTAATACCCAACTAAGTCTTTGGCCCAGTCTGGGCACTCCCCAAGAATCTGATAATCCTAGGTGACACTTACATACTGACATATTCTCTTCTGGCTTGTCACCTCTCTCTATATATAATCTATGTAATCCAAAGCTCTTGGATTCTGTACCTCTGATCGACCTAAAGAAGTTGATGTTAATATTTTATAACTAAAGAACCTTGTTAATATTGTAGATATAAACCCAAAATTGCTTTGAGTGCACCCTCTTTTTCCTAACATTGGAAATCTGATTTCTTACATTCACTTTTTGAGTTAACAACCACAAAATACAATGTAATCCAGTGGTGAATGAATGGATTTCCTTAGCAGTTTACAACTTTTATGAATGATGTAATAGTTTTTAGTACTATTGCCACAGACTTTGACAAGGATATTCATAGACAGAAAACTAATGAGTTGTGTTGGTGTATGTATGTGTTTAACTAAGCTCATGCTCATTTTTTCATTCTCTGCTTAATCCTACTCGTTGTTGTCTTATCCATCTTAAGCTTTTCTCAATGTACTTTATTCCATAAAATCTATCCAGACCCTTCTAGCTAGACATGAGATTATCTCTTTTGAATTTCTGTATAAACAGAGATTTATAAATCTCTCACAGCATCTACTAGAAGTTCACTTTGTGTAATAGTTATTTATGTACCTACCTTATTGCCCTGCTAGGTTGTATACTCCTAGAGTCCAGGCTTAAGTGTGTGTTATTAATCTTGGTATAACTTCACCTCCTAATACAATTCTTCGAATATAGTGGGTGCTTAAATATGTTTGTTAAATTCCATTTCTGGATCGAGGTGGAAGGAACTTGGCCATCCACCAAATTAAATAGGCAACCATTTTTGTGTACTTGACTGGGGGATCTCATCAAGAATTTCCAACAGCTTACTGTTCTTGGGCACCTAACCTGGACATTGGCTCAGTACCTGGGCACTGGGGTTTATAATTCATGCAAAGCATACTGGTCACAGTCCTTTTACAGATAAGGAGATAATGCTGATGGATCTACACTACTGATGAATCTATACTACATGTTAGGTGTAAAAGAACAGACCAACCAGAACTTCTCAAAATGTTGTCCTCAGGGTTCATACCATTAGGAGCACTTATTTAAATATTTTTCTTTTGATACTTTAAGCCCACTTGCCTGAAGTTAATTAACAGCTATAGCATCTCATTCAAAGAGTGACTGAAAACTTAGAGCATGGTTGGGAGGGACCCCAGATAGACTAACCCTGTATTAAATTCCATGCTATAGTAACATTGTCATCTAGTAGAATTCCAATAGGCAGAATTACAGCTAACACATGTATATAATAGATCACTTTGTTTGTCTAGAGTAGGTTCTCTGTGGCTGAGTGTTGCCTTCAGTGTTCAGATTCCCTAGAATTCATCACATTGGGTAGGGGAGACTGCCCTAGGAGCCTAGAAAGACAGCATTTAATAGATCAGTGCTTCTCAAACTGTCTGTGATGAAGCACCAGTTTATTTTCTTTTCAATTCGGGTAGACTAATAATTTTGTAAAATACAATAAGCATAAATAACTAGAAAATGAAAAATTTCTTTTTAAGATTTTATTTATTTATTTGACAGAGATCACAAGTAGGTAGGAAGCAGGCTCCCTGCCGAGCAGAGAGCCCAAGGTAGGGCTGGATCCCAGGACCCTGGGATCATGACCTGAGCTGAAGGCAAAGGCTTTAACCCACTGAGCTACCCAGATGCCCCTAGAAAAGGAAAATTTTTAAAAAGATATGTAAAACACAACCCCCAATTTTTAAATATTGGATTCAATGGACATAAGATTACTCTCTCAAACTGTGGTTCTGTACTTACCTGATCAGTCCATGGACCATACTTTGAGGAGCATTGGCTTAGAGAACGGACTGTCCTGAAATGGCCACACAGGGTTTTGGATTGCCTGTGCATGGAGTTCATTTAGAGGTCTGTTTGATTACACTGAATGCTCTGGGGAGTGCCTGGTTGGATTAGTCGTGGAACATGCAATTCTTGCTTTCAGAATTGTCAGTCTGAGCCCCATGTTAGGTGTAGAGGTTACTTAAAAATAAAATCTAAGGGCACCTGGCTGGATTAGTAGGAGGAGCGTGCAACTCTTGATCTCAGGGTTGTAAGTTTGAGTCTCATGTTGGGCATAGAGATTACTTAAAACTTTTTTTAACAATCTAAAAAAAAATAAAATAAGCTGACCTTCTAAAAGATCAATTATATGAAACTTTTTTGGGTGTGAGTTTTTTGTTTGCCTGAGAAATAGAATAGAATAATAAATAGTCATACATATAATTTTTTCCCACATCAGAATGTGGAACAAGAGCTCGTACATACTGTTCAAAAGAACTTCATACTCCACACACTATTGGCACTCTCTAAATGTTAAATAGTAACTCCTTGGGGAAGGGGGAAGTCTTTCATTAAAACGAAGTATAATGTTCATTGCCAGTTGAAACACATATTCCCTAATAAATGAGCCAAATATTTGCAATTGTCTGTTATCATACATTCATATTCAACCCTATCATCCGTTCTTCACTGAAATTATCTTTCCTACATGTTACTAAAAATGAATTTTAATGTAAAATATAGACTCACTATTTTTTGTTCTTTATAGCAGCCAAGTATCTTTTGATCCATTCTTATCTTTAACAAGAGAAATCCTGCCCTTGAATATATTTCTACACCAAGCATGAGATTTAAAAGTTACTGTCTTTTCATATGGGTACAATTGTTAGTCCAGGGAAATGGAAGAAGAGTCCATAAGAGGCTTTCATAGTCTTGTGATAAGAAGAAAAGGATATTAAAATAAACTTAAATCTAACTATATGAAATAAGTTAAAATTATTTTAACTTACTGAAAGCCAGTTTAATATTATTGCTTTTTAAAAAAATAGACATTTTGTGTCATGTTAGTTTGAAAATAACCCAAAAGAATTTTTTTTCTCCCAGGTGAGCAAGAAGACTATTCAGAAAAAAAAAAAGTTTTGGTCTTTCTTCCATTTGGGGGAAATGGTTATGTATCTGTGGAGGGAAGTTCTAGAGGTTTCTCATTTCTCCAGTGAACACGTTTGTGCTGCTGCTGGACTGTGGCCAGATTGCTGCTTTTGGACCAAGTATCACTCCCCTCAGCTAATCAGTCAGCACTGGATATCAATGAGGGGTAGTAAGCTCAGTTTTGAAAAATGTCAGTGGGATTATTTCCTCCTTTGCAACAACAAATAAAAATGAAAAGCCTGGGGGCACCTGGGTGACTCAGTTGGTCTCTTGGTTTGGGCTTAGGTCATGATCTCAGGTTCAAGAGATCAAGCCCAACGTGGTCTGGGCTCTGTGCTGAGTGTGGAGTCTGCTTGGGATTCTCTCTCTCCCTCTGCCTGTCCTGCTGTTTACACTCTTTCTCTCAAATAAATAAATACATAAAATCTTTTAAAGAAATGAAAAGGCTGCATTTCATATTAATTGGAATGATTGTTGTTTTCACAGTTTGTCTCTGAGCATACATTAGGAGATTTTTGAGAACTGAACTAAAAATATCCCTTTTATATAAGCCTAAGAACTTTACTATAGGTTCAATTTTTAGATAAACTCTGAGGATACTTGGGAAGCTATATTTAAGAAAAGCAGCATTCCTGTACTGAGGAGAAGATGAAGAGTGTACATCACACCCTTGGGTCAGAGATTGAGGTCCCATCTGTACATTAACTGAAATGAAACTGCCATTTCTTTGTCCTTCACTTACCCTTTCCCTATAATGGTAAAAATTCACCAGAGGGAGCTTCAGCAAGATATGCTTTTTAGTCTTGACCTTAATGCATATGCCAATTAAAAAAAATACAAGTACTTATTTGAATACTGTGTAAATTACCACTTTGCTGATGCTGACTTACATAATTATCTTGTGCAGGTTGACTGTGTTTACTTTGCATCTTCATTTGCATCTACTTGTACTTTGTTTACTTTGCTTCCAGTCTTGTGCTTGATTTAACATAGGAAGGGGAAAAATTTGTGTTTATCTGGATGATAAAAGTACAGTCACAGTGATACCTGGATTATTTTCTGCTTTATCTTAGAAATTAAATCAAAATTGTATCTATTTGTCCACAGGTGATAGTTTGTGCTGGTATGCCATTACCATAGCAACAGACTATGTTCTTGGTTCCTACCGATTGCCTCCGGTATTATGTGGGAATGGAGGTTTTCCTGTTGAGAATGCATAGGGTATGTAGAAAATATAAAAAGGGCTCTACTGGATCTCTTCTGTACAGAACCAACAGTTCACTGGCTATAATGACTGACAGGTTGCCAGTGTATACTAGTATCTTACTGCCTTGTCTGTGATTTCTGACAAATGCTGTGCTGTTACCTCGCTCCTGAGAAATGCAGAAGGTAAAATGGGCTTTGGCTTTGAGCATTTCTGTGGAAAATATAGTAGTACGAACACTTGGTTTCCTGTCCTACTTCTTCATTCGATTGCCAAATGGATCATTTTAATTACCTTCCGGATATAGCCAAAAAAGAAGACGGCTTCCATGAATGCTAATGGTAGCACTATACTTATTTTAAGGATAAAGTAAGTGTTTAGCTGTTATTTTTCAGGTAAGTTGTTTTATTTGATATGAAATGTGTAAGTTGCCTTTTCATAATTAAGCCACTCAGTTTGTTTTCCCTTGGCATTGCAACATTTTATCTAATGTAAATGTTACTTTAAAAAATTATAGTTTATATAAATGCTTATCTAATACTTAACTACTAGACAGATGGCTCTATTTCTTTCTAAATTGTAATATGGATTTTTTTTTTTTTGCCAAAAAAAAGTTCATTTGAAACAGAACATCTGAAGTTTATGGTAAAACTTTACTTAGGTTCAAGACATGTGATGCTTAGCAAACCTGTTTAAGTCAACATTTTTAAGTGCTTTATTATGAGCATTTGTCCTGCTGTAGGATATTCTTCCAGCCAAACAGTTTATTCTTTTTTTAAAAATTTTTTTAAGATTTTATTTATTTACTTGACAGGGAGAGATCACAAGTAGGCAGAGAGGCGGGCAGAGAGAGTGGGCAGAGAGAGTGGGGGAAGCAGGCTCCCTGCTGAGCAGAGACACCCCCCCCCCCCCCCCCCCCCCCCCCCCCCGCCCAGTGCGGGTCCTGGGATCATGACCTGAGCCGAAGGCAGAGGCTTTAACCACAGAGCCACCCAGGCGCCCCAAACAAACAGTTTATTCTTTAAACAAGTTCTCCCTATCATTCCATTGTCATCAACTAAAAATGATCGTTAGGCTACTATTCTATCCTATTCAGCCAGGTGATAACATACCATAATCTGGCTCTGTTTCATCTCTTCTCTCACCACCCCCCAGGCTGTGCCCTAGCTAAGCTGAGAACTTGCTCCCATTGTTCCTGGAACCCAAGCATTCTCACAACTCAGTGACTTTGCACACACTGTCCCCTCCGCTGGCCTGGAATGAGCTCTCTGCTTCCACTCTCACAGATCTGTTTGCCCGAGGAAAGTCTGACTTGTTTCAGCTCTAGTGTTACCTCTGCGGTGAAGCCTCCTCTGACTCACTGTCACCCTTATGGTAGGGACATCTGAGGCATTTCTCTGTTGGGCACACCTGTTTCACCATTACAGAGTAAGTGCTTTTCTCTCTTGTGTTCCCAACACCTGGTGCGATACCAGATACTCAGTGTGTATTGGGTGAATGAATATAGGTGAGAGCTTATAACATATTTATTGTTTATTTCTTTATATTGCTGAAGAAGGGAAGAAGGGAGGAACCATAATGTTAATTAAAGATACTGTGAATATGATGGCTTTGTATTAAACAACCTGCTGAAATCATGAGTCCGTGAACCTCAGACAAAACTGTGAAGCAGGGGAAGTAGTAACTGGCACCCTAGGCTTCCCTTGTAAAACTGAATTCATGATTTTCACTGAGGACTAAAACCTTAAAGAAAGAGAACAAATAAAGTATAGACTATATGGGGGTTCAGGGATGGATTATGGAATTTTGGTGGGTCCTGAAACCACAGCCTCTCCCATGTATGCAAATATCTCTATGTAATGACACCAAAATCTTAAAAGATCTATTAAAAATAACAGAACCCTTGGGGCTCCTGGCTGGCTTAGTTAGAAGAGCATGCGACTCATGATTTCAGGGTTGTGAGTTCCAACCCCACGTTGGGTGTAGAGATTAGTTAAAAATAAAATCTTTGAAAAAATATAACAGAACCCATACTGTGAAATGAGAATCACTGGTCTACATAGTTTATTCTGAATATTTCTGTAATATGAACCATAAAGTACGTAGGATAGATTTTGATGTTATTTTCAGTCTCTCTTCTCTGAAGCTGGTGATAGCCTTACTGAGTAGCCAGGCAACATTGTTATGATCTGGGTTGAACCCTCTTTGCATTCCACACCACTGACTCTCAAGCCTTCTGTGTGGAGTTATCTGCTGCTAGACAGCCTTAATTACAAATCATGGAAAAGTAGAACAGTCCTTGTTTTTTACTGATTCCCTTGCTCCTAGCAAAACTCCTTTCCTCACATCAGATTTCCATAGAAGGCTCTTTTTCCCATATTATCCCATAAAAATGCTTTTGCCCACATTATCAGTTAAAGGTGCTACCATCCTGTGCCTTTTTCTTTTCAGTGGTCTCATGGTCTCATCACTTTTTCTCTCTGTGAGATGAAATGTACTTGTGCATTGTGGTAATAGGAGGGGTGTTTTAAGCCATTTTTGAGAGAAATGCCATTTCCTCTTTATAATTCCAGTTGAAAATGAATCCCCTATTGCATAGAATCATATGTTCTGTTTGACACCATTAGCTCTGCTCCAATACCAGTGGCTTCTGGGTATCCCTGTTTAATGTTTCTACACTAACATCATCTTGGGATGTGTGTCTTTTGGTATGGTAGAGACAAGTGGACCAGAGAAGCTATATCTGTACATGGGTTTTAACTATAGGGCAACATTTGAAGAGTTAAATTATCTGCCAGGGCAGTTTTTAAAAAATTATTATTTTTTAATTTTAATTCCAGTATAGTTAACATACAGTGTCTTATTAGTTTCAGGTATACAATATGGTAGCTCACTCAGGGCTCATCATGATAAGTATACTCTTTTTTTTTTTTTTTTAATTTATTTCAGAGAGAGAGAGTGAAAGAGAGCATGAGAGGGGAGAAGGTCAGAGGGAGAAGCAGACTCCCCGTGGAGCTGGGAGCCCGATGCGGGACTCAATCCCGGGACTTCGGGATCATGACCTGAGCCGAAGGCAGTTGCTCAACCAACTGAGCCACCAGGGGCCCTCTTTTTTTTTTTTTAAGATTTTATTTATTTATTTGTTAGAGAGAGAGAGAGAGCGAGCACAGGCAGAGTGGCAGGCAGAGTGGCAGGCAGAGGCAGAGGGAGAAGCAGGCTCCCTGCTGAGCAAGGAGCCCGATGTCGGACTGGATCCCAGGACGCTGGGATCATGACCTGAGCCGAAGGCAGCTGCTTAACCAACTGAGCCACCCAGGCTTCCCGATAAGTGTACTCTTTAATCCCCATCATCTATTTCACCCATCCCCACACCCACCTCCCCTCTGGTAACTTTCAGTTTGTTCTCTATAGTTAAGAATCTGTTTCTTGGTTTGCCACTCTCTCTCTCTCTTTTTTTCCTTTGCTCATTTGTTTTGTTTCTTAAATTCCACCTATGAGTGAAATCATATGGTATTTCTCTTTCTCTGACTTATTGCACTTAGCATTATACTCTCTAGCTCCATCCATGTCATTGTAAATGGCAAGATTTCATTCTGTTTATGGTCAAAAGATATTCTATTGTATACATATACCACATCTTCTTTTCCCATTCATCTGATATCCAGGTATCAGTGGATACCTGGGCTGCTTCCATAATTTGGCTATTATAAATAATGCTGCAATAAACACAGGGGTACATATAGCCCTTTGAATTAGAGTTTTTGTATTCTTTGGGTAAATACCCAGAGCAATTAGTGGATTGTAGGGTACTTCTATTTTTTAACCTTCTGAGGAACCTCCATACTGTTTTCCACAGTGGCTGCACCAGTTTGCCTTCCCACCAACACCGCACAAGGGTTCCTTTCTCTCCACACCCTTACCAACACTTGTTATTTCTTGTGGTTTTGATTTTAGCTATTCTGACAGATATGAGCTGATATCTCATTATAGTTTCGATTTGCCTTTCTGCTAGGGCAGTTTTATGGCAAAATTTCAAAAGATCCAGAACTGATGGATTTTACCCAAAAAAGGTGGAAATAACAGAATGAGAGGGAAACAAACTCTAAGGATGAATATGAATAAAAACAAAGTAGAATGATTTACTTGGGAAACCTTGTTCGGTTCTACTGGGATCAATTATAGTAACTCTCTCCAAAGTAGTTTATTGAGCTTCCTTTAAGAAGTTTTCCCTTGGTGGCTCTGAAATTTCTACAAAAAAACTGTATTCCCAGTCAAAGCAAAAACATAGTTCTTTTAAAAATTGAGATATAGGGGCACCTGGGTGGCTCAGTGGGTTAATCCTCTGCCTTTGGCTCAGGTCATGATCTCAGGGTCCTGGGATGGAGCCCCGCATTGGGCCCTCTGCTCAGCAAGGAGCCTGCTTCCTCCTCTCTCTCTCTCTGCCTGCCTCTCTGCCTACTTGTGATCTTTGTCTGTCAAATAAATAAAATCTTTTAAAAAATTGAGATATAATTTGCATGCCATAAAATTCACCTTTTATTTTTTAAATTTTATTTAACTTAAAGTCACTTAACTAACATATAATATATCTTTGGTTTCAGAGGTACAGGTCTGCAAAATTCACTCTTTAACAGTGTGTAAGTCAGTGGTGTTTCATATATGCACAAAGTTGTACAACCATTACCACTGTGTAATTCTAGATTGTTTTCATCAGCCCAAAAGGAAACCCCACACCTGTTAGCAGTCACTCTCTATTCCTTCCTCCTACTAGCCCCTCTCCAGAGATCTTCTATCTCTGTGGGTTTGCCTATTCTGAACACTTTATATAAATGGAATTATATGGTCTCTAACCTTTTGTATCTGGCTTCTTCCACTAAGCATAATGTTTTCAAAGTTCATCTATTTGGAGCATGTTATCAGTATTTCATTCCTTTTTATGTCTGAGTTGAGAAGCATGGTTCTTTATCAAAAAATAGATGAGCCAAAGACATTCTGTTACTTTCTGTTGTGGAAATTTTTATGGAATGAGATGAATATTGGGACCATGGGAATGCTACTGTAATCATGGATTCTGTAACTTAATGCAGCAAAGGAGCGAGCACAGCTGCCGGACTATGGGCATCTAGGAAGATAAAGGTCTGTTTATAGGTTTGGACTTAGGCTGAATGATTCTAGAAGGGACTGGCGAAGAGGTGACCAACACTGGATTGGGTAGCATCATGAAGTAGGGGCAGTTTAGTAATTGTGTATCTCAGAAGTCTTTGCTCAGGATGGGGAAGGAACAAAGAGAGGCTAGGGAAGTCATTGGGAAGAAGGCAGGATCCATAGAAGGAGTGGTTTTGCAACTCTGGTTTGGCCTTGGGAGATAATACTGTTTTTTTGTTGGCCTTGTCTTTGGCTTTGACTGAGTCTAATGTAGATATTGCAGAGCTGATTTTCATGCTCTCACATGGGAAGGATATGCTATGATTCTGAGGTTATGGAAAAAATAGGCTTAGTAAGACCAAGTAAGTAAAATGCAAACAAGTGACCAAATAGGACTATTTCCTCATTGTAGTGATATTCCTTAGACTAAAATCTTTTTAATGGTCTTCTGGCAGAATAACTCTGAATTTTCAGAAGGACTTCTCAACCAAATTACTCATATGATTAAGCACCTTTTTTCATGTCCTACCTTGTGATGACCTTCGTGTTAGATATTTTGTATGTTATTTTCTCTTGTAGGTTTAAACACTAATGAATAATTCATCTTTCCTCATTCAGCCAACAGAGTATGCATATACATGTGCCAATTTGTCGATATCATCATTCATTTATAAACACTTTAGTGAGTGCTAGGCTCTAGGACTGAATAAGATGTGGTTCCTACCCAAGAGATTGAACAGTGCTGTTCAATAGAATATTCTGTGATGATGGTAGTATTTTGTGTGGTCCAATATGATAGTTGTAGCCACATGTGCCTCTTAAACACTTGAAATGTGGCTCAAGAGACTGAGGAGCTAAATTTTTATTTTTATTTATTTTTAATTAATTTAAACAGTAATAGTGGCCTATGAGACTGTTGGCTGTCACATTGAACAGCACTGCTCTAGAAGTTAACAAATGAGATAAGGAAACACAAGTGCTCACAACCCATGGGGTGCTATGTACTCCAATACAGGTCCCTATAAAGTGCTCTAGAAGTTCAAAAGACAGCCTCTGGTGGTAGAGGTGCCAAAGAAAACACCCAGAGGAGGGGAGGTACCATGAAAATGAGACTTAACAACATAATAATAATAGTAATAATTATTATTATTTTGCCAGAGGAGGAGGGAAGGAAGGTGAGAAGTTTCATTCTAGCCAAAAGGCATAGTTTGCAGAACCACTGAGGCATTAATAAAATGCATACAATTTCAAGAAAACGATGTGGCTTGGTAGGGTCTAAGTGTAGGTTACTGTATTATTACTACTATATGACATGGTTCTTATGGCAAAGTTGTAATTGAACAAATTAAAAACAAATTTAACATTTTTGGCATTTATTGTGTTGTATACATTGTTTGAGAAGCTACATCATTTAAAATAGATACACAGGGACACCTGGGTGGCTCAGTTGGTTGGG
>ML109955.1:64392-110361 GCA_003697995.1 Taxidea taxus jeffersonii
GGCTGCCTTAGGCTCGGGTCGTGATCCCAGCGTCCTGGGATCGAGTCCCACATCGGTCTCCTTGCTCAGCGGGGAGCCTGCTTCTCTCTCTGCCTCTGCCTGCCACTCTGTCTGCCGGTGCTCACTCCCGCTCTCTCTCTGACAAATAAATAAAATCTTAAAAAAAAAAAAAGAAAAAGAAAAAAAATAGATACATAAATGTCATCATGATCCTCATTTCACAGTCAAAAAACTGAGCCCTAGAAAGGTAAAGGAATTTGCCTGGGGACACAGAGTGAGTGGAGAGAGCTAAGATTTGAATCCAGGCTTATTTGATTTGATCTCTCCATCAGTGACTCTACATCTTCCACTTTAAATGTTTCTCATTTGAAATTGTGATGGATTTTCTCAGGTATGCCTTCCGTGATTCATTCAGACCAGTATAAGTCTTCCACAAGTTGTTTTTTTTTTTTAATATTCTGATTTCATATTTAAAGTGTTTTCTGGCTAAGAGACTGATGTTATAACATATCTATTCTGTTAACTGAGCATTTTATGAACTCAGGTTTTGGGAACAGCTTTATTGACAATTTCCCTTCTTTTTCTGTATATTTATAGCACTAGGAACCCTTTATATCCTAAAATGGGGTGGTTTCAGAATTAGCTAAATTGGAGGACCCAGTCCATTCATTCCCAAATTTGAATGGGCTCCTATGACCATCATGCCCAGAGAATTCTTGCTTCCGCATGCTGGGAATGGCTTGTTATTTGAGCCTCTCCACATCTTATCCTAAAGGTCATGACCCTGGGCTCTGACTTCTTTCTTACCAATCTCTTGCAAATCTTAGTGGCTGAGTAGAGGCTTTGCTTTTCTTAACCAAGATCTCTGCACCTGTTTGGCAGGCATGGTCAAGTCCTGAAAATATCCCTTCCTGGCTGAGAAAGTACTTGTGTTTTATGAGGACGTTTTCGTTTTGTTTTGTTCTTTCCTTTTAGACTTGAAAGAACTCACTTGGTGTTATTTGCTCTGTTTCCTTAAAAGCCTGTCTCAAAGTCATGGCACGGTACCTCTAACATTCGTACTTGCCAGGTCTGGAACATAAGAAGTGTAACAAACAGCGCCTGCTTCAAGGCTCACACACTCCACTGCTAACGCAGGACAGAGAGTAAAGAATAAAACAGGCAGTACCAGGAGGTACTCAAAGGATGGAGCCAATATCCAGGGTTGGAGATGTCTTCATAGGGGAAGGACTGGCATCAGTCTTACAAGAAGGGCAGGGAGAAGGGGCAATCCATGTGTGGAATACTGCCTGGGGAAAGGTACAGGGTAGAGGAAATTGTGGGAGAATTGTTTGGCTGAAATAGAAAATGCAACCTTGGTTGCACATTAAAATCACGTGGAGAAGGAGTGTCTAGCTGGTCCAGTTGGAAGAGCATGTGACCCTTGATCTTGGGGTTGTAAGTTCAAGACCCAGGTTGGCTGTAGAGATTACAAAAACAAACAAACTTGGAGAAAAAATCACTTGGAGAGCTCTAAAAACTGATTTTGATTGAGCTGAAGGGCAGCCTAGGCATCCAGATTTTTAAAGTTTCACAGGTGATTTTAATACACCGCCATAGCTGTGGTTGAGGGCCATTGCAATAGTCTCCTTGCTCAGTTGTGGTCATTGAACCAACAGAGCCAGCCCCACCTGGAAGCTAGTTAGAAATGCTGAATCAGTCTCAGGGAATCAGAAATCACATTATTACAAGAGCCCAGGTGGCCCAGGTACACAGTGAAGTTTGAGAAGCACTGCCATGGAGAAGATTTGAGAAATATGGTTGAAGAGGGCAGATGACTTAACCAGATTTTCCCAGCCCCTGTGCTGGGCTAGGGATGAATTACAAGTGGGCAGTGGTGTTGCTTTCCCCTCAAGCCATTAGGGATGTTTATACTTCTGATTGGCAGGAAGTCAGTCTTCTCTGGTTATCTATAATGTGTTCCATGAATATTCTTGAATTTTCTCTGAATGCCTTGAGGGGAAAAAAGGCAGGGAATCACCAGTTAGTGCTGGGCTGTACTCTGTCAGTTGTGGGAGATCCCCTGAAGACTTTTGATCAAAGGATGTTTTGTGTACCTCGCTGTGTTCTAGGAAGATTATCCTGACAGAAGCATGTAGAATGGACTGAGAGGGTAAGGACAGAGGATAATTGCAATAATTCACATGCAAGTTGACAGAGGACAAGAGCATGGTTATGCTTAAGAACTTGAACACTTCAGGACCCATGCCCAAATCTTCATGGTGAAGCTTGGAAGGAACTACAAAAGATCCTTTTGTACCTTTTTGGAGACACCTTGTAACTTCGTTTTGTTTCTCTCAAAGCTTCAGGAAAGTTTCTGATGATTAAAATCTACTTGGCATAAATCAGGTCATAAACATTCAGTCCTCACTCTGCAGGATCCCCTAGTTCTTGGTGGGTGGGATCATCTGACTTGAGGGTTATCAGTGATTTCAAAGGAGAAAGGAAAACAATGATGGTCATCATTTGGTGAATAGGCAGCGAGGGAGAATGTCAGGAAATGGAGAGGTTAAAAGTCCAAGTGTGAAAGACTTGCTGTTGTTGAGGGATTCAGAACCACACATTTGAGTTTGGACAGTACTTTAGGGGAACCTGGATATTCCAGGAGATTATTTTGTTTGGGGAAAAAATGTTGAAATAATTGGTGCATTAAGCTGCTTATTCTTTAAGGCCAAGCTTACATTGCTCCTTTCCATGAATTCTTCCCTTATCACCCCAGTACATGGTTTGTTCTCTCTCCTGTTTCCTAAAATTCTCTTTAGTGAGTCAACAGGACAATTTTTAGTCCTGATACTTGAAAAGTACCCTGGTACACATTTATTTCCTAGTAACTCACTTACGGTTGATTTTATTTTTCTTACTTATGGATGTATATTTATGAATGTATCCTGTCCCTCTAAATAGAATATAAGCTCCTTGAGGACATGGACCATGTCTAATTCTACTTTATCTTTACTGGGAATTTGTGACTTTGTGAAACTTTTTATCTGGGGTATTCATAATGGAATATTAATAATTTAAAACAATTTATCGGGGTGCTTGGGTGGCTCAGTGGGTTAAAGACTCTGCCTTCAGCTCAGGTCATGGTCCCGGCGTCCTGGGATCGAGCCCCGAATCAGGCTGTCTGCTTGGCAGGGAGCCTGCTTCCTCCTCTCTCTGCCTGCCTCTCTGCCTACTTGTAATCTCTGTCTGTCAAATAAATAAATAAAATCTAAAAAAAAAAAAAAAAAAAAATCTGTTAAAAAAAAACCAATTTACCATATACTTCTTCATTTTCCAAATTTTTGATGTTTCCTGGGAGGGGGGGAGGCTGAAAAGTCCTCAAAATACGTAAATGTACACTGTGCATTTTAAACTATATTCTGTAGTTTAAAATTAAGCTAAAATAGAACAATCAGATAAATGTTGGAATCTTTTTGTACTTTCAGTGATTCAATTCAGAGGAGGAGGTTTCAAAAAAATTATGGAGTAAATACCCTGTTTTTATCATCTTTTTTATATGGTACCTATTTTCCTTAGTTGCTTTCTCATCTTGCCATTTGGGTTTCCTTTTCTTTTTTCTTTGTGCTTGGCAGTGATACCATTTGTTGTAGGAAGGTAACTCCTGGCTATGTTTGAAGTTAAGAGTGTCAGTAATCATCTGGATGTGACCCACTAACATGCTTAAACAGAGTGTATTTTATAGGAAATATATTGACTAAGTGCTTTAACAATTTTATTTAGCTTCAAATCATGACATGCCATTTTCATGCCTTTTCTTGGAATTTTCTTGCCCAAATTCAAAGGGCATAATTATATTTTGAAATTTGGAACACTGCAGAGTTGTGTCATCTAAATTTTGGGGGAGGGGGAAATTATTTTAATTCTAGGCAGTCATGACATTTGACATTATGGGAAAGGAAGTGTGTATTACATATAGAAAACCAGCTGAAGCTTGACCACAAAGAGTGAAACTATTATACCAAGATTAAATTTAAAAGAAAAAAAAAAACCAAGATGGGGAAAACCTTTTAAAATAATTCCTTAATGAATCAATCAGTAGTTTATATCCTTAAAGAATTTTTTATGGTATAATAATGAACATTTATAACAGAACAAAAATAACCCATTTCCTAACATTAGCCTCTATGCCTACGGAGGTCATAAAACTTGTTAATGCAAATGAGGCTGCCTTCTGTTGTGTGATGCTAATAGGAAATGGATCATTGCAGTTTATGGGGCACTTAGCCATTTTGGTTCATGATAAATGACTGACTTCAAGTGACATTCCTTCACTGATTTCCCACTATTCATCACCTGAAAGAATGGAACCCAAACATGAAGTTGATTTTGAAGTTGTCAAGAGTTTCACTGTGGTATAAACCCATCATAAGCCAGTGCTTTAATTGATTTAGGAAGAAATATTATGAATGAAGATGCTCATAAATGTTTTATGCTCCTATTTTCTTTTGTTCAAAAGCCAGATTTGTAAATCTCTTTTATCCTGCTCTAATTTCTGTTGCCTCTTTCTCTTCCCTTCCCCCTCTCCAAACATTCTCCAGTTTTGAAAACTCCCTAGATTTTATCTTTACAGATGCTTTGATGTAATTATGTTGTTTTGTTCTATAAAATCAGTCCAAAATAAGCTGAAAGAGTGGAACATTTTTTTCAACTGGTTTGTTCACCTACATGCCAGGCATTATACAAGACTGGTATGGAGATTTTCTTACATTGCTTGCTATTTTAACTGTGTTCTTGATGCTATCCTATTTTCTTCTTTTTCTCCTTTTCTTTTTTCTTGAAATATTATCCCCCACCCCCAATGCACCCCATCCCTGAGTTGGGAGGAAGACTGCTTATTTGAATGAAGTCACATTATCCTACAGTTAGGCTCTTGTTCTTAGAAAATGACTCTCCAGCTTATTTTAGAAAGACCCTGCTGGCACTGTAAGGGTTGCAATATCTAGTCAGGTTAAATGTATGCCTAAGGATGTTTGAGTCTTTCCTGTGTCGTCTCCATGTTTGGAATGGAGAGCCTGTGTTTAATTCAGTACGGATGATGCCCTCTGTGTTGCTGGCCTTTGGAGAGTGTTTGATATTTGACAGAATGCTGTTCGGAAAAGAACATGTAAATGTTCTTACAGATTGTATAAGAGTCACTTAGCGTCACCGAGATAATTTGCCATTTATTTCATTCGTCCGTAAAGGAATTTTGACCTCCCTTATCTATGTGCATTGTTGGAGTGAGGGAGACCACAGGTTATTTTGTTTGCTTTGTAGAAGTTCACAGGAGGAAGCACATCCTTGGTAGCTTTACTTGAGGTGCTGGTATCCTGGAAGGGAAGCCTGCAGAACTCCCTCCAAGAGGCTGTCTTTCGACGCAGGCATTTTAGTTCCTAGCAGATTTCCCCCTAGAGCCCAACTACCCCTTTTAGCAAATGGCTTCTGTGTATATATTGTTCACAAAGAACTTTAGGCTAATAAATTGAAAATGTTGGAGGTGTCTGAACCCTTTCATGTTCTAGAACCCCAGACACTGGTGAAATGTTAGGAGAGAGCCTAGAAGTGGTAGGACTGAAATATTAATTAGGTCTCCTATGATCAGTTTTCCAACTGAAAGCCTAGGAACGGCTCATGGAGCACAGTTTGCCTACATGGTCTTAGTTAAATCCTATCAGTCTCTTTTATAGTTGGTTGTGATATCTGATTAGAAAAAACAATACATCTTCTTTTCAAGTTTGTTGAATGAGCAATCACTAATTTTGAATACTTATTCAGATGGGCTCAAACCAACTACCAAATCTTTTTTTTTTTTTTAAAGATTTTATTTTTTGAGGGCACCTGGGTGGCTCAGTTAAGCATCTGCCTCCAGCTCAGGTCATGATCTCAGGGGCCTGGGATTGAACCCCATGTTGGGCTTCCTGCTCAGTGAGGAGCCTGCTTCTCCTTCTCCCCTGCCACTTCCCCTGCTTGTGTTCTCTCTCTCTCTCAAATAAATAAAATCTTTTAAAAATATTTTTTGAGAGAGAGAGCATGAACAGGGGGAGGGGTAGAGAGACAAGCAGACATCCTGCTGAGAAGGGATGCCAACACAGGGCTCAATCCCAGGACCTGAGATCATGACCTGAGTCAAAGGTAGATGCTTCACTGACTGAGCCACCCAGGCACCTCCTACCAAATCTTGACAATGGCCAGTTCACATATGCTACCCTAATCTATTAAGACTGCTGAAACATTTCTAAAATTTAATTTTTGGCCTGCTTTTGCATGTCGTGTTCATTGGTGGCATAGAGGCTGGGGCTGGGAGGAAGCTGCTAAAGGGAGGAAAATAGAAAGAAGCTGCAAGAAGAGGCTGAGAGGACAGATGTCCTGTTGACCAGACGCTTCTGACAGCGTGAGCCACTTCATGACTCTGGGGTACTAAAGTGGGCACTGATGGCCGTTTACTTTCTTCCTTCTCTCTCTCTCTCTCTTTTTTTTTTTTAAAGATTTTATTTATTTATTTGTTAGAGAGAGAGAGAGAGCAAGCACAGGCAGACAGAGAGGCAGGCAGAGGCAGAGGGAGAAGCAGGCTCCCTGCTGAGCAAGGAGCCCGATGTGGGACTCGATCCCAGGACGCTGGGATCATGACCTGAGCCAAAGGCAGCCGCTTAACCAACTGAGCCACCCAGGCGTCCCTCTTCCTTCTCTTTTCTTTCTTCTTTTAACCTTCTTTCCTCCATCGGTGGGTATAAATCTGTTGAAACTAAGGAAAAGCAGACCAAGCCCTAAATTGTACAAGTTTTTCTGGGGGAGGAGGGTAGTAGATTGGAAGAAACACACCTGACCACCAAAAGAATGTCTTAGGAATGAATTGGAGTGTTAGGCTTCTTGCAAAGAGGTGGGAGTTTTGTATTCACGGGGCTTTAATGATGACTTTCTTCTATCTGTGTTTTGAAGCCCTTTGAATGCAATGTGTTCTTAAAGTCCAGGTCCTCACGTGGACACCTTGAAGGTAAAACCTGAAGTGTTCACACATTGTGTTCTCCCCCCCAGTACAGGTATTGTCATGTATTAGACTTGCACAGAAACCACTAAATAATCCCTCAGATTAAATTAAAAGTAGAAGAAAGGTTTCTAGTGGAAAATTACTGTTCCATGGGAGTTTTTTAATCCTGAAATTCATTGGAAATAAAAGGACTAAACTATTAAGCATAAATATGATATTTTTCAGGGGCTTTTTAATTGGTTTTGAAATTCCTACTGAAGAATAGGCTAGCTGTTAATGATTTTCTCTCTTCACTTACTGATTTGAAGGTGTGATGTTAGTTTTATCCTGTAGGCTGTTACTTTGCTTCTTTGCACTTCAAAAAGATCTAAGGTCACTGATTATAACTTTGCCACTTCCTGCCCTATTGTCCTTACAAAGGAGTTTTGTGGGTTTAGAACTTACTGTAAAGAAACTAGCCCATGTAAAAATTCTTGATATTTGCATGTCTATTAAATTCTACATCTTTGCTTTTCATTTCAGCCTGTTTGATTGTACAGTTTATAAGGGGATACTAGGTAGGACTTAAGAGTTCCTCTTAATGGAGAGCTGAAATGCCTTTCGCCTCACTTTGTTTTCATGACGGATCGATGAATTATGAAGCAGAGTAAGAGCCAATCAACTAAGAAACTGTGGGGAAACAAGATGTTTACATATCTATGAAATTCTGTTGACCTATAACACCCCCCCCCCAAAAAAAAAAACTGGGGCAGGGGGCATTACTAACACCTCTTATTCAGTTGCCCTCATGGAATTTGGTCTTCTTTTGATGTAGCAGTACTGATAGACCTTTCCTGCAGTTGTCATGCCACGTCATAGATATCATCTGTGAGTGACTATTGTGTTCAAGCCTGAGCTACCAAACCAGTGCATCTGGTTCTGAGTCAGTCAAGTATTTCAAATCTTCACTAGCTAAGCCTGTATTATTGTTTTCCTCAGTTTAGTAATGCTCTGCAACAAGTAATTATCAGGCATGTGGTTTTTGGTGGAGGAGCACTTGAGCTAAGTTGCTAGGAGCATCAAGCAAACAAGTTGAAGACAATGTTTTGATTTTTGGTTTCATGATTACTACTTCATATCACCTTGTGTGTTTTCAATACCTCACTATATGAGGCACAATAGTCTATAGAGTAAATTTGAAGACATAGTCCCCACCTCTTTTGAGTGTATGTTTTTAATAAAAATTTTTTAGATTAAAAGAAAGTATGTTCGACCTTTCTCCAGAACTCCAGATACATGTATAACAACTATCTACTTTATATTTCCATTTGGATATCTAATAGTATCTCAGATATTATATAAACAAAATGTAACTCTTGATTTTTTTTACATAACCACTCTACCTACCTTGTACCTGCTTTCTTCCACTTTTTTCCCTCTTCAGTTATAACAATGCCTAGTTGTTCAAGTCAAAAACCTAGGAGTTATTTTTTTCTTTCCTTGAATATATTATATTCTCCCTTTCAATCTGCTGGCAGGCATGTCTCCAGAATAGGTCCCCAGTCGGTACACTTCTTCCCACATGCCTTTCCCTACCATAGTTCCAGTGACCATCTTCTCTTACTTGAAGGACTATGATGGCCTTTTCCCTCCTACAGTCTCTATTCAGAGACAGTGATTTTTTTTTAAAGATTTATTTATTTATTTGAGAGAGAGAGAGAGATGGGGAGGGGCAGGGGGAGAGAGAGAGAGAGAATCCTTGAGCAGACTCCCCACTGATCATGGAACCTGACTTATGGCTCCATCTGAAGACCCTGAGATCACGATCTGAGCCAAAATCAAGAGACAGTTGCCCAACCGACTGAGCTACCCAGGCACTCCCAAAGTGATCTTTTAAAGCAGAGATCGAGGTGCCTGGGTGGCTCAATATGTTAAGCATCTGCCTTTGGCTCAGGTCAGGTCTCAGCGTTCCAGGATCAAACCCTACATGGAGCTCCCTGCTGGGTGGGGAGTCTTCTTCTCTCTCTGCCCCTCACCCTATCATGCTCTGGCTCTTGGTCTCTTTCTCAAATAAATAAATAAAAACTTTTTAAAAAAAAATTTAAGCAGAGATCAGATCCTCTCCATCTGAAAATCCCATGGCAGCTTCTCATCACTCTAAAAAAAAAAAAGAATCCAAATTCCTTACCTTGCAAGGCCCAGCATGGTCTGGCATCTGGTTACCTCTGCTGTCTTATCTCCTATCATTTTTCCTCTCACTTACTGACCTTCTTAGTACTCCTCAAACATCCCCCAGCTTATTCCCACCTCAGGGCTTTTACCTCAGCTCTTCTCTGTCCTGGAATGCTCTTTCCCCAGATCTTCACATGACTGACTTCTTCCTACTGTTTGAGCTTTACCTAAAATGTCAGCTCCTCAGAGAGGCCTTTCTGAACATCTCATTTAAATTATGTACCTCTCTCCCCTGTTACTCTTCATCCCATACCTATTTTATTTTATTCCTAGCAAAGATTACTATCTAAAGTTCTTATTTATTTACCTATTTATTATAGTTCACCATCTCCCCTAGAATGTAAGCTCCAGGAGGACAAGAACCTTGTCTGTCTTCTTTCTTGATATATCTCTAGTGCTTGTAACATTGTCTGATAGGTGCAGTAGGTGCTCAATAAATATTTATGGTTGAATTAGTGAATAAGAATATTTAGGCTCATAAAGAATATAAGCTACCAAATCATTTTAGATTATATTTTAGTGAGAATATTCCTGTCAGATTTTAATGGTATTAAGTGGCCCAAAGGCAAGGGAATGATTTTCTCTTCCAGTTCTATTAATCTGGGATAAAGCAGAAGAGGGATGCCTGGGTGTCTCAGTCTTTAGGCATCTGCCTTAAGCTCGAGTCATAATCCCAGGGCTCTGGGACTGAGCGCCATGTGGGGGTTCTCTGCTTGGCAGGAAGCCTGCTTCTCCCTCTCCCAGTCCCTCTGCTTATGCTCCCTCTCTCATTGTCTTTCTCTGTGTCAAATAAATAAGTAAAATCTTAAAAAAAAATAAAACAGAAGAGATTGGCGATCATAGTCAGTTGGTTTTCTCTCGCAGTATCTGTGCATTTAAACTGGACATCATTTATCAGTTCTGCCTATCTTTTATTTGCAACTTGAGTGTTACATGCTTGAACAACAGTACGAAGTGTACTCCTTGTAGATAAGAGTCTGAAATTGTGGTAAGTTCTCGTTATATGAGAACAGCTTGCGTTGAACAAGCAGTAGCCGTGCATATGTCTCTCTCAAGAAAGAAAACATCAAATTCTAGATTGAGCATGATAAACAACAATTAATTTAACTGTACATGTTCTTAATATATGGTGATTTTTCAGGAATTGATGAATATATAAATAACAGATACATATTTATTTTGCGAACGTAAATCTCTGCAAGTCAAGTAGACGATGTTGGACGTATGCCTATGATTAAGACAAGAGGAGAAGACAGAGAGATCTTTTTCTTTGCATTGCTGTATTTTGATAACAAGTGTCAACAGGCCACAGGCCAGAGACTCACCAAAATTAAAATATGGTAAAGATGTTTTGTTTCTGTTTCTTTTATTTCTAAAGCCCCACCAGAGTTCTTCCCAGCCTCTTCTTTCTAGTATTCCACTGCATTATTTTCTGTCCTTTAATAGATAATATTTTCCTTTCCACTTTCTTAGGGAAAGTAGCAGCCTTCAAAGTTAAAAGCTTTTCTCACTGACTTCCCTTTTAAATTTCCTACTTCTCAACTCTTTGTGTTCTGCATGGAGTAATTTTTCCTTTAGGAGTTTCAGATACCTTTTCTTCCCTCCACCCCACTGGCAAATCCCCAAATACTGAGTTGTGCTCTATTCTTTAACAAGAGGTGCTTTTCTTGTGTGGGGCCGTACAGTAATCCTTTGATCAATTCCCTCATGGAAAGAACTACCATTTTCCCCTCTAGCCAGGAGTCCAGAGTTGGTATATTTGTGTCTGAACTTCAGGTCTGACAGAATTAAGGTTCACAAGATCTCTGTAATTTGAGCTTAAATTTCCTTTTAACTGGGATTTGATTTTGACCCGGATGAAATCTTATTTTTAAATTAGTGTGGTAATCCTAACATCCAGGTTTTTAAACATCATTAAAGAATACGAATTTAAAAGTGATTCTTTCTCATTGGATCATAAATTGATCATGAATTGGCATCTTAATGATTTCCAAACACTACCAGTGCAGAGATAGCAATCTCCTATTGTTAAGGATATCTTCCTTTTGCCTCTTCTGATCTGCTCTCCACCCTCCTTCTTTCTACCCAGGAGGCTGCCTGTGAGGGCTACACAAGGGCTCCTGTGCCCTCTGACTTCCGCCAATGGCAGGGTCCCAGCAGGAGATTCAAGGGAGGGGCGGCAAGTGAGGTCAGGCTAATTATTCTCCTGGCTCCCTCCTTGTGGGGTTGCCTTGGGCTGCCTGTGCCCCTCGACCTAAGGTCACGGTTTTTCACTCTAAGACTTTTCTCCTTTTGGGTTCCTGTAATCAATCCATCTTCTCATCTCTTTTTCTCTAGGAGTGGTAATAGTTTGGCTGCTACCAATCCCAAATTACAGCAGTATCCCTCGTCGTTCCTTTACATGCACCCATAGCTTTGCAGATTGTCCCTTTCAAATAAGTCTCTGGAAATTATCCTAGTTGGAATGCATCATTGGTTTCTTGTTGAAACCCTGTCCGATGCAAATGTTATCATTTCCTAGATTTTGGATGTTATCCACTAGTTTTAACAAAGTACATACTACATGGGGATCATCTGAGTAATCAGTTGAGCAGACACAAAACAGAAGGTCACTGCCTTTTGGGGATCTATCATGTGAGATAGACAAGCTTCTTCTTTACTTTATTCAGTATTCAGTCAACATTTATCGAACAGCTGCTGTAAACCAAACATGGTGTATGAACCTGAGGCAAATATAAAGCACTGTTTGGTCCTCGCCATTGTATATCTCCGTTTTAACTGCCTATTTATAGTTAAATACTTGGTAAGAAAGTAGAAAATCACCAGCCTGTCTGGTTGTGCCTGATGCCTGGTCCTGACCTGTTCTCGGTTCCCAATGCTTAGTTCTATAGTGACCTCTGTGATTTTCAAGCATGACTATTTCCTGAGCCCATAACAGCACCCCTTTTGTACCTTCATTTCTCTGCATGGGATCTTATAAAATGTCAAGGAAATGCTTCTGGACTGACAGAAGATTTCAGTTGAGTACAAGTCTTTTCTTTAAGTTAGCATTGGGTAAAACATATTCAGTTGGGAGTATTTCAGAAGAAGGGGCATATGGTTAAATGGACTTGGGCAATTGTCTTTAAAAAGCTTCTGGCTGTAGAACATCTTTTAAGATTGGTGACTATATTTTGGGAAAACCTGCTTTGCATAGTTGAGTTGTCTCCACTAGAACCTCGGGCTATATTAACTTTTTCCTTCCATGGCTCTCAATGCCTGATAACCCAGAAGAACTGTGAGGGTCAGAAAACACAGAATTTGGCAGGTCAAGAAGGATGTGGCAGTCCTATCCTGTGCTGAGGAAGAATGCATGTGAGTGACCCTGTCCAGTTAGTAAGGCCTCACAGTCATCTTTAACATCATCACAAGATGATGTTCTGACAGCCCCACACTTCATGGTCCTAACAGGAGACATCAGCAATTTACATGACAACCATAATTCTAACTTTTATTTCCAGGGATGGGGCAAGGGGTTGGTACCTTATGATGACCTAGTTTGAGAGTTCCAGGTGCCATGGAGCAGCCAGAAGGAAACTCACTGTACCTTAAAAGGACTGGGACTTGCTAGGAAAAAGTTGTGATACACTGTGCAAGGGTTTTGTGGAAATCTTTTATTCTCTGGCCTCCTTTCCTTGTTCTGTCTTCTGTTCCAAGTGTATCTCAACTTTTTTTTTTTCCTTGACTTCTCTCGCTCCTTATCTGTGGGTGAGCAAAACACAATCAGTAGTTGAATGGTCTCATCTAAACCAGAGTCTGGGAACGTCTAGAGACGCTTTTGGTTGGAAGAGTGCTAGTGGCGTCATTGGGTAGAGGTCAGGGATGCTGCTAAACAGCCTACTATGTACAGGACAGCCCCCATATTGAAGACTTATCTGGCCTAAAACATTCATGGTTCTAACCATTCATGGTTGAGAAATGCTAATCTAGATGCTGATATGTTCAGTAGAACTTTCTGTGATGATGGAAATGCTCTATACAGTATTCATTACTTTTTTGTGGCTATTGAGCACTTGATACGTGACTACTATAACTGAGGAACTGAATTTTTATTTTAATTTAAATAACAACACAATACCTAGAGGTTAGCGTAGATGGTGCAAATCTAGGAAAAGTGTCCCTTGCCTGAATATGCTGGCTTACAAATGATGGGCAGAAAAGGGTGGTGCCTGAAAGTAGGAGGGTCAGTGAGGGAATTTAGAGGAAGCTGCAAGGAGAGTGTCTTCCAAGAAGCCCTGAATCTGAAGGCAGTGTTGATCTCCTGCAGATAAGACAGAAGGTATGGAGGGACCCCATCATCAGGAAGTTTATTTGAGCTCAGAAAGCCATGTGGTGCCTTGTTTTGAAAGATTAAGTCCCATATATTTTTTTAAGATTTTTAAAAATGTATTTGATGGAGAGAGAGAGATCACAAGTAGGCAGAGAGGCAGGCAGAGAGAGAGGGGGGAGAAGCAGGCTCCCTGCTGAGCAGAGAGCCTGATGCGGGGCTCCATCCCAAGACCCTGAGATCATGACCTGAGCTGAAGGCAGAGGCTTAACCCACGGAGCCACCCAGGCGCCCCTCAAGCCCCATATTTATTTCAGAATGGACAGAGAGTTGGATAAACTGTCCAGGAGGAAGAAGAAGCTGAAGTTAGTGCATTAAAAGGAATGATATAGAGAGAAGAGAAGATGGTGGGTAAAGTAAAATAATGAAGAAAGAGGATAAAGAGACATGGAAGGAGAAAAGGTAACCTGTGCTTGGAGTGGCCCAGGTAGGCGAAAGGAAAAAATGTGGCCCAGGTAGGCCAAGGGCAGCTTCGTGGAGGAAAATTAGTTAACATCTTTCCTTTCCCTCTTCCTCTCCTCCATTTAGCTTCACTAAATTTTTCTTCTCCTTCTCCTCCTCCTCCTTCTCATTCTCCTTTTCCTTCTTCCCCTGTAGCCAGGTGTATCACTCAGGGTCCGACAGGAAACATATGCCATACTCAAATTGGGGTGGTTTGAGTTCATAAAGTAACTAGTTGTGCAGATGTAGACAGGATGTAGAGAAGCACAGGAGTAGAACAGGATCTCAGACTGGTCACAAAGGTGTGTTCCTACCACTCTAGACCCCGGGTGCTAACGGAGGGGCCACAACTATGACATGGCACTGTGGAGGACTGAGGATGGGCCTATCTGGCAGGAGCTGCAGCCTTCGATGGAGGTTTTAGGCAGTGGCAGGAGATCAGCTGGTAGGAAAATACTCTGACTTCACTCTTCCCCTTCCTTATAATCTCCCTCCCTCCAGGGCTCCCTTAGGTGAACCCTACCAGAAACTAGAGCACAGATAACCTCAGTGGATGTGGTGCATACAGGTCAGCCTCCCAGCATAGAGCAGGACAGAGATGTGTATAGATGAGATGAAAGGAAGGAAAAGGAGATTTCCAGCACACTTAGCCTGCTCCCATTTTTCAAACTTCTTCCCTTCTTGCTGGCCTTACAGGTAACTTTTTTCTCCCATTGTTATTAGTCTTCTCTTGTTAGCCTGTCTGTCCTTTACAGGCAAAACTATTTTAACTCCAGCAAGAACACATGTTAACACTGGTATTAAACTATTGGGATGATTTCTCAGTATCTCTGCTCTGCCTGCCTAGCAGCAGAGACTCAGACTCTCTCACTTACCAAAGCCTTGCTTCTTCTGCTCATTTTGAGGTCAGTATTTCTGTGCTGGAAACAGCCCTGCACCTGTACCCTATGATGGAATGAATGACGAATGACCACACATTAGTCTCCAAAAGAACTTTCCAGAAGTGTTATGAGATCCTAACCTACCAGCAGGTGGCATTAGGAGTCATAAAGACATTGAATGATGTTGGTTTTCAAATCACTGAGAACTTGAAGTTCTTGACAAAAGAGAAAGGTGAGGGGTGCCTGGGTGGCTCAGTTGGTTAAGCCTCTGCTTTTGGCTCAGAGTCCTCATCAGGCTCCCTGCTCAGCAGGGAGTCTGCTTCTTGTCTACCTCTTGTGATCTCTCTCTCTCAAATAAATAGATAAAATCTTTAAAAAGAGAGAGAGCTAGAGGGAGAGAAAGGTGATCTAACTTTCTAAGGCAGAAATAGGGAGACCAAAACTAGGTGGGAAATGGACAGGAGAGACACAAGTGATATTTCAGAGACGGAAAGTATATGTTCTGGGCACTGAGTTAGACATGGGAGCAATGGGGAAGATGTGAAAGGTTGGGATCATTTCAGTGGTTGAAATCTGAGTAATTGAGTAACTACTGTGTCATCAACTAAGGAAAAGAGAGTGAGGAGCAGATTAGCTTGGGAAGTGTCTAGGGCATGTTGAACTTGAAGTGGTGGCAAGGCAGTATATGGAGATGTCATAAGAGCATTTAAAGATGTATGTCTAAAGCAAAAGAGAGTGACTAAAAATAGAGAAACAAAGAAGAGGTGTTTAAGGTTGTTGAAATAGGTAAGATCCCTGAAGGATAGAGGATTAGAGACTTCTCAAACTTGGGATCATCACAAGAATCACCCCCTGGATATTAAAAAGCTCTACCCTCTCCAGAGACCTGTAATTCAGTAAGGTTGGGATGATACAGTTGTCTCAGGGATATTCATTATAAATAAGCACTCCAAATAATTAGGATTCACTTGGAGAAGCACTATATTTTGTCAGACAGAAGTTTCATAGATCAAATCACGAGAATCATCAGGCTAGAGGGAAAATGTGAGGAATAAAGAGTAAGAACTAGATAAGTAGAAGGAGGCTCTGTGCTGTGCCATGTTAGCCAAGCCAAAGGTAGGCAGAGTTAGAGTATGAAGAGAGAAGTGGGGGTGTGGAAGGAGTATCAAGAATGTACCAATTAACAGTGTTAAGAGCAGAGGTTCCCAATTTTTCTGGTCTTAGGAATTTTTCATATTCTTAAACATTATTGAGAATCCCAACGAATTTTTTAAAATTTAATTTTTTATTAACATATAATGTATTATTTGTTTCAGGGGTACAGGTCTGTGAATCATCAGTCTTATACAATTCACAGCACTCACCATAGCACATATCCTCCCCAATGTCCATCACCAAGCCACCCTATCCCTTCCCCCCTCCACCTACCTCCCCTCCATCAACCCTCAAAAACTAAGATTTGAGGGGCACTTGGATGGCTCAGTGGGTTAAAGCCTCTGCCTTCGGCTCAGGTCATGATCCCAGGATCCTGGGATTGAGCCCTGCATCGGGCTCTTTGCTCGGCAGGGAGCCTGCTCTCCCTTCTTTCTCTGCCTGCCTCTCTGCCTACTTGTGATCTCTGTCTGTGAAATAAATAAATAAAATCTTTTTTTTTTTTTTAAGATTTTATTTATTTATTTGTTAGAGAGAGAGCGAGCACAGGCAGACAGAGTGGCAGGCAGAGGCAGAGGGAGAAGCAGGCTCCCTGCCAAGCAAGGAGCCTGATGTGGGACTTGATCCCAGGATGCTGGGATCATGACCTGAGCCGAAGGCAGCTGCTTAACCAACTGAGCCACCCAGGCGTCCCAAATAAATAAAATCTTAAAAAAAAAAACAACAACTAAGAATTGAAACTACTTATTTCATTTGAAAATAACAGTAATCATTTATTATGTTAATATAAGTAACATAATTTTATGAAAAAAAACTCTTCCAAAATAAGAAATTTAATGACAGGAGCATCATTTTACATTGTTTACAAATAGAGAACAACTGGGTTCCCATATCTGCTTTTGCATCCGTCTGTTGAATTATCACATGTCATGCTGCCTCTGGAAAACTCCATTGTATACAGGAGAAAATGAATAAAAAAGTTATATTCCATCTCAGTATTATTGTGAAATGGTTTTGATCTTACAGACACCCTAAAAGGATCACAGATACCACCAGGGATGCCTATATCATTCTTGGAGCACTACTGCTCTATTGGAGTGAGTCCCCAAATTTTACTGATTTCATAGAATATTAATAATAGCTTGAGTAATTATTACCCACTCTATTGATATGTTATATACATTGTAAAAAAATACACATAATGTAAATTTTAAGCTTAAGATTAAAAACATTAATAAAAGCACCCCAAGTATTGTCTTGCATAGCATACATCTTGTTAGAGACCCATTGTTGTAGAGGATGAATATGAACATAAGGCTTCTGGGTTAGGTAGATACAGGGTGGACCTGTATAGTCAAATTCTGAGAAAGCAACATCCATAAATTGGTGAATATATAAGTAATGTTTACAAGGTGTGGAGGATGAAGAAGTGGAGACAAACTGCTCTGATGTTTGGGTGAAGGACAGAAGGACAATAATTGATTTCCTTGGTTAGGCAAGTACAAGATGGAAGGAATATTTGAAACCCTTGAAATAATGGCATAATCAAGACCCTTTAAAAAACCAATTAAGAGGGCACCTGGGTGGCTCAGGGGTAAGCCTCTGCCTTCGGCTCAGGTCTTGATCTCAGGGTCCTGGGATCAATCCCTACATCAGGCTCTCTGCTAGATGGGGAGCCTGCTTCACCCTCTCTGCCTGTCTCTCTGTCTACTTGTGATCTCTCTCTCTCTGTCAAATAAATGAATAACATCTTTTTTTAAAAAGCCAATTAATAATGCAAGCATGAGTTATCTTTTATTTTTCTCACAAAAGCAAAATAAACAAAACAAAGTCCTTGGCACATACTTCGGAGATATTCTGAGGACTGTTCTCATAACAGGATCAGGCAATACAAATAGTTGATAGTTGCATAAAGCTTTGTTTATTTTGAGTAGGTCAGAACAAGTCATTCTAATGGCTTTGAGTTGGCATGAACAGGCAGGACTGGCCTCTCCTCTTGCAAATTGTTACTCCTCTTTACACTTGAACACATTTCTGTAAATGAGCCATTAGAGATAATTAGCTCTGACTGAATGCCCATAACTCTTATGCCCATTATGGGCTGACTTGTGTTACCTCCTTTAGTCCGTGAAAGAGCTCAGCAAAAGTGAGTGGTATTATCAACATTTTACAGAAATGAGGCTCTGAGCAGTGGAGAAATTTACACGAGATTGCCCAGCTCCTAAGAGGCAGAGGAGGAGCACAAATCCACAAAGAATCGTCTCTTTTACCCCAATGATATAGGATAGCCATACCAGTAATATTCCAAGACCACAGAGTAATCAAGACCTTTGCTTTTGGTTTGTAGTTTTCTAATGTAACTTCATAACAGGTTAATTGTGCCAAGAAGAAGTGAGATAGTATCTGGCTTGTAAATAATCTCTCCTCCCTTTTACCTTTCCACTAAAACTCCAAAAAAATTTCCTCAAACTTGGATTCAAACCACATTCCTTAGAATCCTCTGAAATAGTTGGCTCAGGTTTATGTCCTCTCCCAAAGCCAATTACTCTGTTATTGTTCTATCTTTATGAAGAGTAAAGCAATAGTAATGACTTATTTCACTACTCACATGTGGGCTTTTCTCATAAATAGAATTTAAAAAAAAGATATTTATTTATTTATTTGACAGAGAGAGAGAGAGAGCGAGCGAGCTAGCACAAGCAGGGGGAGTGGCAGAGGGAGAGGAAGAAGCTCCTGATGCTGGGCTCGATCCCGGGGTCCTGGGATCCTGACCTGAGCCGAGGGTAGATGCTCAACTGATTGAGCCACCTAAGCACCCCTCATAAATAGGAATTTTAATTTTTAGGTAAACAAAGGGCCATTTATCAATATCTTGCTCATCCTGGTGTCAAAAAGTGGGCAGTTCGTTTTCCTGACAGGCTTAATGATTTTTCACCAAGGGAGCCTAATTAATTATCGTGGTTCAGTCTCTAAGCTGCTTTAGTAATGGTGCTTCTACTCTCTGCCAGAGTTTCTTTATGATACTTGGTTTTTACATATCCCATTTGTAGAATCTCAGAATGACAGGAGATGGTATAGGAAGATTGGAACGATCCTGTTCATTTTGTGAAAACCTAAACACACATTTGGAAAACCAAGAATCTCTTTGAGGTCCAAAACAAAGCATTATTCTTCCAAGAACCTGGCAAAACGACTCCTTGACATATAGTAGGCACATCTATCAACTCCTCGAGGACAAAAATTATTAATTTTTACTCCATGAGCTCTCAGCACCTGATCCAAAGTCTGTTGGGCACATAGTAGGCACCTGAGAAGCAGAGGAAGCATGAGCTGCTTGATCAAATGTCTGCAGCAATACCACAGCAAACCTGCCAAGACCAGGGCATCTGGTTTGTGAAATGGGGGAGAACCTACTGTAATTTTATGATTATTCAGTAGCTAATTTCCTATTTCATGGTTTGTATTCTGTGATAATTGCAGGTCAAAATTGGCAAACTTATTCTCTAAAGGGGCAGATAGTAAAGATTTCAGGAGTTGTGGGCCAGCCATATGTGGTCTCTGTTGCAAAGACTCCCATTGTAGTCTGAAAGCAGATGTACACAATATGGAAACGAATGAGCATGGCTGTGTTCCAGTGAAACTTTATTTACAAAAATGTGCAGTAGGCTGGGATTGGCCTAAGGGCCATGGTTTGCCTGTTCCTGATTTTAGGGATTGAAAGTTAATGGATTTTTAGAAGCATATCAAAAATTACTTAGTGGGTGTTAACTGGAGTTAATGTGGTGATCATTTTGCAATATATACAAATATTGAATCATTATGTTAAATACCTGAAACTAATATAATGTTATATATCATTTATACCTCAATTTAAAAAAAAAGATATTTTGTGAGTCAGCTTCTTGTCTTGAAGCAAAATGACCCTATATAAAAGGCATTAAAAGGAGACATGGCCTGTGTAATCATTAATATAGGTCAGTGGATTTGGCATGTAGGTAGATAGAGGGTAGAGATTTAGGGGTTGCTTTCAGTGAGATCTTCCATTAATCAGCCATTAGTTTAAGACTTTGGTTGTGAAGAGTCTATATTCTTTGGCTCACTAATTTTTCTTCCCAGAGTATATCATAAGAAGTAATTAGCAAATATGGTAAATATTTATGTATATATGTTTAACATATATCATTTAAAAATTTATAGGAACCATTTAAGTGTTCAGTATTAGAAGAATATTATGATATATCCACATGCAAAAATATGCATATTACCATCTTCTTTCCATATTTGGGCTGCCCAGGGCAAGAGGACAAATAGAGGCTTACTTACATAACATGTCTAAATATTTTAAAGTTTTAAATCAAGCTAAGTATGTGTCATCCTCCAGCTTTGACAATGGCCCAAAAGGCCATATTTTAATATAGAACTCTCAGATTCTTTGGAATCCCATCCTGGAATATGATGGCATGGGAAGAGCCAGCCCCTTACTCCTTCTAGCTCTGTTTCAGCTCACCAAGAGGAGTCTTTCACATGCCTGTGAGGCACTCAATTCTCTCACACCCAAAATCCATCAACACCCTTGCACCACTTGGCTACTCCTGGGTCTGGCATGTATAGTGCTGTGCCCTTGGCCCTCAGGGGATAAGACTGGAGAAGGTCTCAGCGGGGCCATTTGGTCATGGAATTCCAGGATTCTGAGTATCTAGAGAATATTCTAGAAGGATGACACAGACTCTGTGTGGAGGCATTCTCCTTTCCTTATGGACCCCCATTCTTATGGCAAGGGGTATAGCAAAATGAAGGCCTGAGCAGGGCTGCTGGAAAACCCTGGGTGCTGGGCAACCTGCTATAAGGGCAGTGCTGCCCATTATAATGTTTAATAAAAGGTTTTAATAACATGAGAAATGTTTTCATTATGATCTTATGTTAAAGAGGTTTAATAGTGAATATTTGGACTAATGTCAATTATGTAGAGAAAATGTATACAAAAAGAACTAGAAGAGGAAAACAGAACTAGAAAGAAACATGCTAGAATGTTAAATGTAATTGTCTCTGAGTGCTGAGATGGGGGTGATTTTTTTTTGAAGGTATTGAACTTTCTCTCTGCTTGCTGTATTTCCTATGAAGAGCATGTATTGCATTGATAATCAAGAGAAAATGACTTATAAAACACTCCTAAAATTTTGACCTAGACTCTTAAAAAATGCAGGAGAGTATTACAGTAATTGGTTTTCTTTATCATAGGTCTGAGGAAGCTGGAAAAGCCCATTTTTCTCTCTCCTTTGACCTTTAAAATAGCATTTATTGCCTTTCTTCAGTTTGGATCTCATCCTGACTTTTTACTAGCTGTGTAACATTAGGGAAGTCTTTCACCTTCTCTAAAACTCAAGTTCCCTTTTTTGGAAAATGGCGATAGTGGTAGCTATATTATAAGATGTTTGTGGGGGGACGCCTGGGTGGCTCAGTTGGTTAAGCAGCTGCCTTTGGCTCAGGTCATGATCCCACAGTCCTGGGATTGAGTCCTGCATCTGGCTCCTTGCTCAGCAGGGAGCCTGCTTCTCCCTCTGCCTGCCAATCTGTCTGCCTGTGCTCACTCTCTCTGACAAATAAATAAATAAAATCTTAAAAAAAAAAAAGAGTATCATTAAAAAAAAAATAAGATGTTTGTGGGGAGTCATGCTACTAGCATATGAGGAAGACGTGGGGTGCAGGAGGACACTGGTGCTGCTTTGTTCTCCCTACCGTCCCCCCATTCTATGATGTGTGAGCTAGGGAAAGAGCAGAAATAGAAGCTCTCTCAGGACATTTGCAAATTAACAGGAAAGATAACACATAAAGCTTGTAATGATCAGCTAGAAAACAGTAGTCAAACAAAATCTACTAAGTACAAAGAGTGAAATAAAAGTGGTTGTGACTGTTGGAGGCTGAGCCCATTGGCAGTTCATTTTTTTCTGGGTCTGGTGAGAATTTCACCAAAAAAAAAAAAAAATGTTTATACATCTATGTTAAGGTAACTTAAACCAGATTTAAACCCAGAATTCCCTAGAGACTATGGCTGGATCTTAGATACTTTTGTTAACTGGGTAGAAAGGCACACAAAATATTCATTTAGAGCCTGGATGGAGAACATAGTTATTAATTTTACTATAGAGTGAGTTCCTATCCATAGTCTACTTATTGCAGTAAACCAGGGAAACATATTTATGACAAGCAAAAAACAAATCTACCTCTTTCAGGACTTGTGTTATTGAAGGCAACACCAAAACTAGGGCATGAACAATTTCTTTTTGTTCCAGTCTTTAAGTGATAGAAGAGAGGTCTGGCTCAAATTATAGAAGATCAGGAAAGCAATATTATGTTTAGAACACTCTTAAGATTACAGCTGAAATTTGTCTCCCAGATCTTTTTGTCTCTGACAAATAGCAGTGACTCATTTTGATGGTGGCTGAAGAGATGAAGCCAGTATTAATGGATAGAACACCAGGCACTGAGATTCTATTCCTGCTTTATCCACAGGCTTTTGGGCTCTTGGGACTTTCGGAGCTTGCTTTATCCCATGTTTACTGGCAGTCACAACCACCTCTTGTTATTGGGCTCTTGTAAAAGTAAGTAATGTTTCCAGAACTTGTTTTAAGTTGTTGAAAAGAGGGCACCTATGGAAATACAGTTATACTGTCATTATTGTTATCATCACTTATTATGAATGACTTTTTAAAAATTGATCTTATTACTGTTTCTTAGCAACTAGATTTAAGTTTGTTGAAGTAGGCACATTCTTTCCTAATACATTTTTAAATTCTCCCATTCCAAGTTATATAACATTTAAAAAATAATTGCAAATTAATTATACAATAATTTTGTAATAGTAAAACAAGTATCAGTTTATGGAGTGTACTTCATGGGACTAAGTGCTATGATCCCATATTCCTACTAGATATTCACTGGAGGCACTTGAGGCTGACTTTTTATATCTGAGTATCTTTGTTTAAGGCTCTAGCTCAGCTGATCTATTTCCTCATATTAAATCATGTCTCCCAATATTAGTGTAAGAGTTAAATGAGATGATACTCGCGAAAATAACCATTTCAGAACTTAGTATGTAGTCAGTACTCAACAAATGTCTAGAGAATCTAAATCTGTTTGATCAGGCCGCAGTAAAAGAAAATTAAGGGTAAAACAACAAATAATACTGGACTAGTCCTTAAATTCAAATGAAAACTCCATGGTCCATAGGGAGACTTGTGGTTTTTTTGCTTTTGTTTTCTCCCAAGATCTAGACAGCTAATGGCCTTAGAAACTCTCCCTATCCTTTCTACATTCTTTTAATTGTGTGCCTCTTAAAAGCTGGTCCAGATTTTTCCAACAAACTAGTGTGACCTTGATTATAAGACACACATGTATGGGTAAAAGCCAGTTATAATCAGTCTCCATCTTCCAACATCTAAAATTTAGAAAACTCAAAATAATGTAAATCTAATGCACATGAAACCCAGATAGTTTTTTTGAGCATATTCTGTTCTCTACCTTCATGAAGAAGGAATAAGTGGTAAGTTAACATGCCAATACCAGAGATTTACATAAGACATACCAAAAACAATATGTGGGATGTGTCAGACTCTGAATATAGTGATGATGCATTCAGCCTTATAGGATGAATAAGGGTTCTCCATCTCATATGTAAAACATGCTTCCCAGATGCCTGTGACAGTACATTAACAGATGAATGAATGGTCGTGGCTGTTGTCTAGTAGTCCGGGCATTTCTGCTTTCAGGAGTTATGTATATTTGTTGCCAAATATGCATTTGTCAGTTGTTATTGTGTGCAATTTAATTAGACATTAAATAACCAATAAAATATAAATTTAGTTATTATCTTTGTGAAAATTAGGTTAAACAATTTGAACAGACATGACAGAGGTGAGTTGCCAAAAACAATTGCTGTTGAAACAGGTGTGGCAAAAGTACTGTGAAAGATATTTATGGGGAGAATCATAAAAACCTAGAAGTATTCTGGACTTACATTGTTTCATAAGTGTATTTAAATCATTTCACTCTAAACAGATGGAAACTAGAGGGGTGCCTGGGTGGCTCAGTCATTAAGCGTCTGCCTTGGCTCAGGTCAAGATCCCAAGGACCTGGGATTGAGCCCCCCGTGGGGCTCCCTGCCCAGTGGGAGGCCTGCTTCTCCTTCTCCCACTCCTCTTGTTTATGTTCCTTCTCTTGCTGTGTCTCTCTTTCTGTCAAATAAATAAATAAATTTTAAAAAATAAACACATGGGAACTGGAAATTATAGATAATGCATTAAGGATGTGGTTCATCAGAGGAACCTACAAACAGTTGACTCATAACCAAAGTAAAAGCCCTTTCCTTTCATCTACAGATTGGCAGATGAATTCACCTTTATGTTTTGAGTTAAATGTATAAATGGATCTTTGCATGTGTGTGAGAAAGTTATTCTGTAATAAACTCTACCATCTACATTTAAGTATGTTGATGGATGATGTTAGGAAATTATGCCTTGAGGCCAGATAATCTTATATTGTATTTTCAGAATTAACATAGAAAAATTGAGCTGTTAGATAGAGTTAGAATTATTTATTGGGTAGGATTTCCAGTTCTAGTTACAGACGAAAGTTAGTATTTTCTCCCTTCTTTTCTTGAAAATGGTAAGTAGGATGGAAAAAAAATCCCAGCTTGGGCAAACCTAGAGGACACCTGAAACCCCAAACTACATGAGAAAGCACTGCCCAATACAATGAAGGTAGACTAGGGTATAGGTAGATGCTTAGAAAGACCCTACAGCTGCAGACCTGAAACAAGGCTGGCAGAACAGCTAATTACGTGGGGCACTATTGTTGCCAAAACCAATAATTCTTTGGAACAGTGAGAATGGCTACGCAAGCTGATGCAAAACTTCTTTGGAGCTGGTTTGACTAAAGAAATAAAAGTAGTCAAGGCCAAATAAGGAATGCCCAAGGAAATAACATGTGTGCAAATTAGTCTGTGAGTGAGGCAAAATAAAGAAAAAGGATATTATTTTGAACAGGCCTTAACTACTGCTCTCTTCTGATTGAGAAGTTAAAGCTAAAATAATTCACACACACAATGTGTCAAAGAGTAAATTCCTGCTAGCTCAAAATATGGTCCTCATTTTTTTCCCACATGAATTTGCTATGAACTAAAGTCCCAGAAGAACTCACCTCATTCAGGAATGAATAACAATCAAAAAGGAAACTGCATAGAATATGTACATTCTTATGACCTGAAAAAAAGAAAAAATGATAGGTGGAGAACACTGACAATAAAAAAAAAAAATGTTGCAGGGCCCCTGGGTGGCTCAGTGGGTTAAAGCCCCTGCCTTTGGCTCAGGTCATGATCCCAGAGTCCTGGGATCTAGCCCCCGCATCGGGCTCTCTGCTCAGCAGGGAGCCTGTATCTCTTCCCCTCTCTCTCTCTGCCTGCCTCTCTGCCTACTTGTGATCTCTGTCTGTCAAATAAATAAATAAATAAATAAAACCTTAAAAAAAAAATGTTGCCTCAGATGAACATGTGGAAATTGTTACCAAACAACCCATACATTAAATATATATATGTATTTATTTAATATTATAATCACTGCTAAAAAGCCCAGTGTTTCAGCAAAAGTACAAGAGCTCAGGGACTTCAAAGCAAGTCAGCAGAAGGATGAATATGGTAAAACTCAGCAAAGAAGCAGAGGGGAAAAATAAAACTATTTTAGCAACAAAAGCCTTGGCAGTAGCACACACACACAAAAGAGACATTCTTTTTTCCCCCATGTTCCTTTTCCTTTTTTTTTTTTAAATAGAAGCACATTTTAAAATTTTAAATTCAATTAATTAACATATAATGCATTATTAGTTTCCGAGGTAGAGGTCAGTGACTCATCAGTCTAATACTCACTGCTCATTATATCACATGCCCTCCTTAATGTCTATCACCCAGTTACTCCATTCCCCCACCCCTTCCCCTCAGTTTGTTTCCTGTGATAAGAGTCTCTTACAGATTGTCTCCATCTTTGATTTCATCTTATTTTTCCTTCCCTTCCTCTGTGATCCTCTGTTTTGTTTCTTAAATTCCACATATGAGTGAAAACATACGATATTTGTTCTCTGACTGACATATTTCACTTAGTGTAATACCCTCTAGTTCCATCCACATCATTGCAAGTGACAAGATTTCATTCTTTTTGACTTATATATATATACAATGGAATATATATACATACCACATCTTCTTTTTCCATTCATCTGTCAGTGGACATCTGGGCTCTTTCCATATTTTGGCTATTGTGGACGGTGCTGCTATAAACATTGGGGTGCATATACTCATTCTAATCATTATGTTTCTATCCTTTGGATAAATACCTAATAGTACAACTACTGGGTCGTAGGGTAGCTCTATTTTTAACTTTTTGAGGGACCTCTGTACTGTCTTCCAGAGTGGCTGTACTAGTTTACATTTCCACTAGCAGTGTTAGAGGGTTCTCCTTTCTCCACATCTGTTGTTCCTGAGTTGTTGATTTTACCCATGATAGGCAGATATTTTTAAACATGTAAGAATGCAGGAATATAGCTCCTAAGAATCTCTTGTGACTATTGAACAAACTGTCACAGGATGAACTGGAGGAACACATTGAATCCATTAAATAGTGGAAATAAGACTTTAAAATATTTGGAAAAATAATAAATTTTAAAAACTGACAATAATACTTAAAATATTCAAGGGACATGGGCAAAGAATGCTATGTATGACTGAAAACACTAAAGTCCTCATCTTTTATAGCCAGTGGTCAAAAGATATAATTTAGGGACCCCTGGGTGGCTCAGTCAGTTAAGCTTCTGCCTTCAGCTCAAATTATGATCCCAGGATCCTGGGATTGAGCCCTGTGTTGGGCCCTTACTGAGCAGGGGCCCTGTTTCTTCTCCTTCTGCATCCCCCCCTCACTTGTGCTCTCTTTGTCTCTCTCTCTCAAATAAGCAAATAAAAATTTAAAAAAAGATTTATTTTAAAGCTGGTAAAGCTGATAAATCAATAATAGATAAGTATAATTAAACCTATGAAGGCAAAAACTCAGAAAAATATTAAAATAAAATCAGGTAGAAGGGTAAATGGTGGGAAGAAAGAAGTAGACATATACTAAACTTGTCATTATTCAGCTTGGAGTCAGTAGATAATATATAAAGAAAATAGAAGATTAAATGTAATCTATAAAATTATAAATTAACAAACATGAAAACACTGTAAAATTACCAAAAGAAACATACATACATATGCACAGAAAGCAAATATAGCTCACATCATAAAAGATTATTTTTTAAAAGAAAGAAGCAATAAAAATAAAACATAATGTAAAATATAATTTAAGGTTAAGATTAAACATATCTATCATGTAATTAATTCATTCGGAAACGATTTAAGCTCTTACTACATGTCAGGCATTGCTGTAAGTATTGATCCATTTAATCCTCATGATAGCTATTCATTCAGGGAACTGTGGTTATCCACATTTTGTGGATGAGAAAATAGAGCACAGCAAGGAATAGTGACTGCTTCTCATCTCACAAATTTTAAGTGAAGTAAATAGGATTAGCACCCAGGTAGTTAAGAACCTGGGTTCTTAACCACTGTACAGTGGAGCCCTAGATACAGTTAAAGCAGCATACAGAAAAACATTTATTGTCTAAAATGTTTATATTACTAAACAAAACAGAATAAAAATAAGAGGATTGCACGGTCAGCCAAAGTTAGAACAACAAAATAAATCCAAGAAAAGTGTAACAAAGCATAATAAAAATAGAAACAGGAATAAATTGATTAAAACACAAAAAGTGGTAATACCAATAAAGTAAAGCAGGAACTTGATTTTGGTGGGGGTAAAAATGATTAAACTCTAGATAATAGAGTACAAAAAGAGGAAGGAAGCATAAATCAAAAAATAAATATTAATGAGGAAACAACCATACACAAAAATGACCTAGTTAAAAGAATCCTAGGAGGGACACCTAGATGGCTCAGTCAGTTAAGTGTCTTGCCTTCAGCTCAGATCATGATCCTGGGTCCTGGAATCAGACTCTGTTCAGTGGGGAGTCTGCTTCTCCCTCTCCCTCTGCTGGCTGTTCCCTCTGCCTGTGTTCTTTCTCTCTCTCTCAATGAATAAAATCTTAAAAAAAAAAAAAAAAGAAAAAGAAGAAGAATCTGAAGAAATAATATTGATAAACCATACACTGAAATTTTAGACTATAATGGAATAGTTAACTCTATAGGCAAATATAATTATCAAAACTGACCTCAGAAGACCAAAAGAATCTAAACTCTCCAATCAACAATAAAAAGAGAAAATTGTTAGAGAGCTACTCTCCAAAAGAGCACCAATCCCAGATGTTTTCATGGGCCAATTCTACTAATCTCCTAAGAAAGAAAAGTTTCAGTTCTATTTAACTTATTTGAAAGAAGGAAAGCTTAAAAATTCTTTTTATGATGCTATCATGATGGTGATATCAAAATCCAGCAAAGATAGCATAAAAGAGACAACTACAAGTAATTCAAAAGCATTCTAAAATAATGATATACTATTACCAAATGAGGCTAAGAATTCTAGAATTGCTCAAATAATTTTCTGCATTAATGAAAAAGCATATGATTATCTTCAAGGTATTGAAAAGGTGCTTTGTAAATTCAACATCTGCCCTTGGTTAAAAACTCCTAAAAAAAGGGACGCCTGGGTGGCTCAGTTGGTTGAGCGGCTGCCTTCGGCTCAGGTCATGATCCCAGCATCCTGGGATCGAGTCCCACATCGGGCTCCTTGCTCGGCGGGGAGCCTGCTTCTCCCTCTGCCTCTGCCCACCACTCTGTCTGCCTGTGCTCGCTCTCTCTCTCTCTCTCTGACAAATTAAAAAAAAAAAAACTCCTAAAAAAATAACAAGAGAGGGGTACTTCCTTTGCATAATACATTATTCCTTTTTACATGGTACACCGTGTGCTAACCCCAAATGAGAATCATGCTAAATGGGGAAATACTAAGAAGCATTCAAAATAAGGATGCTCACTATTACCAACTTGATTTATCATCATTGTGGGCTACTGGAAAATGCAGTTAGAAAAGAGAAAAGGGGGGCGCCTGGGTGGCTCAGTGGGTTAAAGCCTCTGCCTTCGGCTCAGGTCATGATCTCAGGGTCCTGGGATCGAGGGCCTCTCTGCTCGGCGGGGAGCCTGCTTCCCTTTCTCTCTCTGCCTGCCTCTCTGCCTACTTGTGATCTCTCTCTGTCAAATAAATAAATAAAATCTTTAAAAAAAAAAAAAAGAAAGAAAAGAGAAAGGGATTAAAAAATTTTTAATTTGAAAAGAGGAGGTGATTTAATCATTTTACAGATGATGTGATTAACTTATAAACTCATGAGAATCAACTGAAAAGCTACTATAAACAATAAAAATTCGGGAAGTAGCTGGGTATTTGATTAGATGTGACTATAAGTAGTGTTGTACATACAAACAACTAACTAGGTGATATACTAGAAGAAAAGATGCCATTTAGATTAGCAAGAAAAAAAGGGGGGGAACACATTAAAGACCTTGATATTAAAATTGGAGAGAATTATGATCCAGATCAGTTTTCTCAACGGAGGCTGATTTTGATACCTGGGGAACATCTGGCAATATCTAGAGACATTTATGATTGTCCAGTGTCAATAATGGTGAGGTTGGGAAAGCCTGATTTAGGTGAAGAAAAAAACTTTTTTAATATTTTACTTATTTGAGAGAGAGGCAGTGAGAGAGAGCATGAATGAAGAGAAGGTCAGAGGGACAAGCAGACTCCCCATAGAGCTGGGAGCCCGATGCAGGACTTGATCCCAGGACTCCAGGATCATGACCTGAGCCAAAGGCTGTTGCTCAACCAACTGAGCCACCCGGGCGCCCAGTGAAGAAAACTTTAAAATGCTACTTAGGACCACAGAGAAAGGCTTAATCTTAATATTTCTTGGATAAGAAGCTCCAAAATGATAAGATATATAAATTTTGCCTAAATTAATATACAAATGTAGTGAGATCACAATAAAAATAACAAAATGATTTTTTGAACCAGATAAACTGATTTTAAAGTTCAGATACAAAATTAAACAATAAATTCAAGAAGAATCTAAATAAGAACAGTAGGGGTATGGAGAACGATCTCTCAGATATTAACAAAAATAACATTGAAGGCATTATAAGAGACCTAAATACCTTCTGGCATTTAGGGCATGATAAAGGAGACCTTTCAAATCAGAGGAAGAAAGATGCATCATTCAGCAAATGGTTAATCAGATGCCATGGGAAAACAAAATTACCCATGTTCCATATCTCATAACAAAATAAATTATAAATGAATTAAATATTAAAGTATAAAAAGTACAGTAGTAAACATGGGATTTTTGTGAAGAGAAAAATGTGAGATACAGAGTGTTTATAGTATGCTACCTTTCGTGTCAATATATACATTTATATGTGTGTGTGTATATTTATATTCAATTCTATTCCATCTTTCCTCAGAAGAACAAACAGGAAACTGCTAATAGTTGTTGTCCCTAGGGAGAACTATTAAATGAAAGAAGTTACTTTTCATTATATACACAAGCACAATTTGTTTCATGGTGCTTCCTCTATTGCTCTTCACAGATACTGCATTTTTTTTTAAATTTTACAAATTGAAGGTTTCTGGAAGCAGTGCTTTGAGCCTTTGAGCAAGTCTGCCATTTTTCCAACAGCATTTGCTCACTTCATGTCTCTGTCATATTTTGGTACCTCTCGAATATTTTAAATTTTTTCATTATTACTGTATTTGTTGTGGTATGATTACTGTAATGAGTGATCTTTGATGCTACTGTTGCAATTATTTTGAGGCACAATGAACTGTACCTATGTAAAACAATGAACTTAACTGATCAATGTTGTGTGTGATCTGACAGCTCCACTGACCTGCTGTTCCCCCATCTCTCTCCCTCTCATTGGGCCTTACTATCCCTTGAGACACAACGACATTGAAATTAGGCCAATGAATCGTTACTCTACAGTAGTCTCTAAGTGTTCAAGTGAAAGGAAGAGCCATGTGTCTCTCATTTTAAATCAAAAGCTGGAAATGAATAATGAGGAAGGCTTGCTGAAAGCCAAAATAGGCTAAAACCTAGGCCTCTTGTGCCAAAGCCAAGTCATGAATGCAAAGGAAAAGTACTTTTTTTTTCTTTTTTTTTTTTAAGAGAGAGAGAGAGAGAACTGAAGTGGGAGGAACAGGGTGGAGGGGAGCTTAGAGAGAGAATCTTAAGCAGGCTCCTTGCCAGGAATGGAGCCTGACATGGGGCTTGACCTCAAGACTCTGAGATCATGACCTGAGCCAAAATCAAGAGTCTGACACTTAACTGACTGAGCCACCCAGGCACCCTGCAAAGGAAATATTTTTGAAGGAAATGAAAAGTGTTACTCCAGTGAATGTACAGTGATAAGAAAGTGAAATAGCTTTGTTGCTGAGATGGAGAAAGTTTGAGTGGTCTGGTTAGAAGATCAAACAAGCCACAACATTACCTTAAGCCAAAGCATAATCCAGAGCAAGGCCCTGACTCTTCAATTCTGTGAAAGCTGAGAGAGGTGAAGAAGCTGCAGAAGGAAAGCCTGAAGTTGGCAGAGGGTGGATCATGAGGTTTAAGGAAAGAAGCCGCCTCCGTGACATCAACATGCAAGGTAAAGCAGCAAAGTGATGATGGAGAAGCCACAGCAAGTGACCCAGAAGATCTAGCTAACATCATTATTGAAGGTGGCTACACTGAACAACAAATTTTTCAATGTAGGTGAAACAGCCTTTTATTGGAAGAAGATGCCATCTTGCCCTTTCACAGTTATAGAGGAGAAGTCAATGCCTGGCTTCAAAGCTTCAAAGGACAGCCTGGCTCTCTTGTTAGGGGCTACTGCAGCTGGGGACTTTAAGTTGAAGCCAGTGCTCCTTTGCCATTCAGACAATCCTAGGGCCCTGAAGAATTATGCTAAATCTCCTCTGCCTGTATTCTAGAAATGAACAACAAAGCCTGGATGACAGCACATCTGGTTATAACATGGTTTACTGGGTATTTTAAGGCCACCATTGAGACCTACTGCTGAGAGAAAAAGATTCCTTTCAAAATATTACTGCTCACTGACAATGCACCTGGTCACCCAGGAGCTCTGATGGAGATGCACAATGAGATGAATGTTGTTTTCCTGCCCGCAAACACAGCATCCATTCTGCAGCCCCTGGATCAAGGAGTAATTTTGACTTCAATCTTATTATTGGAGGAATACATTTCCTAAGGCTATAGCTGCCCTAGATGGTAATTCCTCTGATGGATCTGGGCAAAGTCAGTGGAAAACATTCTGGAAAGGATTCACCATTCAAGATGTCATTAAGAATATTCATGATTCATGGGAAGAAGTCAAAATATCAACATTACCAGGAGTTAGGAAGAAATTCATTCCAACCCTCATGGATAACTCTGAGGGGTTCCAGACTTCAGTGGAGATAGTCACAGTAGGGGTGATGGAAACAGCAAGAGAACTAGCTTTAGAAGTGGAGCCTGAAGATGAAGATTGCTGCAAGCTCAAACTTTAATGGATGAGAAGTTGCTTCTTATGGATGAACACAGAAAGTGGTTTCTTGAGAAGAAATCTACTCCTGGTGAAGATGCTGTGGAGATTGTTGAAATGATAACAAAGGATTTAGAATATTTTATGAACTTAGTTGGGAAAACAGTGGCAGAGTTTGAGAGCTTTGACTCCAATTTTGAAAGAAGTTCTACAGTGGATAAGATGCTATCAAACAGTATCACGTGCCACAGAGCAATTACTCATAAAGGGAAGAGTCATTCAGTGCAGCAAACTTCATTGTTGTCTTGTGTTAAGAAATTGCCGCAGCCACCCCAGCCTTCAACAACCAACATCCTGATCAGTTAGCATCCATCAACAGCAAGACAAGACCCTCCACCAGCAAAAAGATTATGATTTGCTAAAAGCTCAGATGATGTTTAGCTGCTTTTTTTTTAGTAATAAAGTATTTTTAAATTAAGGTGGTACATTGTTTTTTAGATACTGTGCTTTGCACACTTCATAGATGATAATATAGTATAAACATAATTTTTGTATGTACTGGGAGACCAAAAAATTCACTTGACTTGCTTATTGTGATATTTGTTTTATTCTGGTGGTCTAGAACCAAACCTATAATATTTCTGAGTATGCCTGTATATTGCTGTGGGTGCACACTGTCTACTAAAATACTAATTTTTTTAATTGTAAGAGAAATGTATGCATAATCCACATCCTTGGGAAAGAAAGAGTTCCTGAATTTTCCAGAGATTAATTTAATGTATAGAACTTTTTCGTTGTAAGGGACCTCTAGAATTTGTTCTCTGGAATGCTTAGATTTTATTTTTATTTATTTTTTTGGAAATGTTTAGATTTTAAAAAGCAACAATTTTTTAGAAAATTTTCAAAAGGTTCCTATAGTTTATTGATTGCTTAGTAAATGGAACTTTATCCTGATTATTTTGGTTATATTCAATGTCTTAATTTTGAGCCAAGCTACAGACTAGAACAATGTACTCCTAAACTAAATGACTCCAGATTGTTGAATATTTTAAGAACTCTTGTCTCCTCTTTGAAGTTATTTTTCTGTCTTCACCGTGAAGTGTCAAATTTAAATTTTCACTTCCTTTTTTATTGTCACCGTCCTTATGCCTGGCATCTCGCTACTTTCAATCTGTCAAAGCTAGGAATCACATATCCAGACTCCTTCAAACTGTGTCAAACGAAAGGAAATAAGTTGGGTAAGTGCTTGATGGCTCCCCTTGAGTGAAGTGCAAATACATTTAGAATGTGAACTTTGTGCAGTCTGTTGTGTCTGTTTGTATACTTATCTGCTTACTTTTAGACAGTGAACTGTGTTTACAGTAGTTGAGAATTCTGGGTCAGTGACCCCTAGAAAGAGAAGTTGTTACTGTACTTGAATTGTTGGAAAATTTGGGCATACATACTTAATGCTTCTTTTTTTTTTTTTAAAGATTATCTTTATTTATTTATTTGACAGAGATCACAAGTAGGCAGAGCAGCAGGCAGAGAGAGGGGAGGAAGCAGGCTCCCTGCTGAGCAGAGAGCCTGATGTGGGGCTCAATCCTAGGACCCTGGGATCACGACCTGAGCCGAAGGCAGAGGCTTTAACCCACTGAGCCACCCAGGCGCCCCCATACTTATGCTTCTTACCAGTACATTTTTAAAAGATTTTACTTATTTATTAGAGTGTGCGCACAAACAGGGGTTGGGGAGGGGCAGAGGGAGGAGAAGCAGACCCTCCACTGAATAGGGGCCTGGACAGGGGGCTCTATCCCAGGACCCTGATATCACGACCTGAGCCAATGGCCCAGGTGCCCCTTATCAATACTTTTTTAATGAAGTGACTGAACACTAGCACATAAATAACAAATTCATTTTTACTGAACTTAACTGAAATGCCCTATAATATCCTATCATTTTGGATTATAGTAAAACCTGTCCTTATAAGAGTTTAGTTTGTGGGAGGTTGAATGCAGATATATCTCTTTCTTCAATATCATGTGGCTCCTAGGGGAAAGTTCTATCTTGATTAAGTATGAAAGGAATTATTCATATGATGAAATAACAGGTAACTGGAAATTTTATACAACTGGCAAATTACATTTCTCTAAAAATCAACTAGAAAATAGTTTCTCATTTTAACCCTTGTAATTGAAAATGTGTGTAAAGGGAATTACTCTACTTTTCTGCTCTAGGAAACCATTTCTGGCATAAGCTAATCTAGGGCTGAGGTGGTGACATGTGCTGTCAGGGACCTAGGCCCTTTCTGTCGTTTGTTCCTCTGTGGGTAGCTTTCATTCCTAAAGATGCTTTATGGTCCAAGAGAGCTGGCTGCTTGAGCTCCAACAACCTTGTCCACAATCCTAACCCATTCTCAGTAGTAATTTTATATTCTTTTTATAAAAGTGAAACAGACCCTTAACTATGAGAACACACTGATGGTTACCAGATGGGAGGTGTTGGGGGTGGAATTGGTGAAATAGGGGATGAGGATTAAAGTACACTTAACCTGATGAGCACCAAGTGATGTACAGAATTGTTGAATCACTATATTGTACACCTAAAACCAATATGATACTATATGTTAACTACACTGGCATTAAAATAAAAAATATTAAAAAATTAAAATTAAATTAAAAACTTTAAGGGGACGCCTGTGTGGCTCAGTTGGTTAAGCGGCTGCCTTCGGCTCAGGTCATGATCCTAGCGTCCTGGGATCGAGTCCCATATCGGGCTCCTTGCTCTGCGGGGAGCCTGCTTCTCCCTCTGCCTCTGCCTGCCTTTCTGTCTGCCTGTGCTCGATCTCTCTCTCTCTAACAAATAAATAAATAAAATCTTTAAAAAAAAAAAAACTTTAAATATTTTTTTGAAAACGTGAATGGGCTGGGTAGTCATGTAGTTTAGTGAATTAGCCAGTGAAATTGCTTTTCATTAAAATGTCTTATTAATTTTGTTTACAGTTCTAACACTGTAGTTAATCATTAATACAAATCATCTTTTAATCTGATATCATAGATGTCCTAAAAACAATAATAGGAGGATAAGATGGCTACTACTTTCTATAAAAAATTTGTGTTCTCTTTGATCCGGACCTCAAATATATGAAACTGGTAGTTAAACAAGTTCTTTCCATTGAGAAACATTGCTAGCAGTAAAATCGAGGTATTAACCAGCCTGTTGTTTCTTCCTCTTTCTCTAAATGTGCTGTCATTTCCCATTTGGCACATGTAGCCTTTTGGCAGATGTCTGCTCTTCTTTTTTTCTTTTTTTCACCTTGCTGTCTCATACCTAAAGACTAGTCTAGCCACAAAATCCATTGAGCCATTCGGCTATGGAGTAAATAACGAAACTTTGCATTTCTGGGGCAATTGTTAAAAATTAGAATTTATAGTGGGTACCATAGGATTTACTTGATAAGGAAGAAGAAATAAAAGAGCACCTTATTAAAAACAAATTGAAAAATATTATTTTTCTAAGGTTTCAATCTAAAATTTCCTCTTGGAGGGCCCAGGTGTTAGTGACAAAGGGTAAGCAAAAGGCCTTCAGGCACGTGATTGTACAAATTCAAACACACAGAAACAAGGGCAACACTTCTTTTACTACCCCCATCCAAATTAATGGCATGATTTTACTCAAGTGCTCCAGCTAGAAACTTCCCCCTTACCTAAGGTTTTTCCTCCCCTCTTCTCATCCCATGTGCAATGGGTCACTAAACCCTGCCAGTCCAGGAACGTGCCTAAGTTGAATAAATGATATCCATCTCAATTGCCCTTGTTCCTTATTGTCTCTTGCCAGACCATTTTAATCAATCCCTTCCAAGCTCTCTGCTCTTTGACTCTTTTTCCTGTTCCTGTTCCAGTGTCTTTCATTTGGTCCCATGAATTATCTTTTTGAAAAACAAATTCTATCATATGACTCCCCTTTATCTGTTAAAAATTTTTTAAAAATTTAAATTTAAAATTTTTTAAAATTTTATTTATTTGTTAGAGAGAGAGAGAGAGAGAGCACAGGCAGACAGAGTGGCAGGCAGAGGCAGAGGGAGAAGCAGGCTCCCTGCCAAGCAAGGAGCCCGATGTGGGACTTGATCCCAGGACGCTGGGATCATGACCTGAGCCGAAGGCAGCTGCTTAACCAACTGAGCCACCCAGGTGTCCCTTAAATTTAAATTTAAATTAAAAAAAAATTTAAAGCCTCATTGCCTTTCTTTCTTTCTTTTTTTTTTTTTTAAGATTTTATTTATTTTTTTGACAGAGAGAAATCGCAAGTAGGCAGAGAGGCAGGCAGAGAGACAGGGAAGCAGACCCCCTGCCGAGCAGAGATCCCGATGCCAGAGAGCCTGATGCAGGGCTCGATGCAGGGCTCAATCCCAGGACCCTGATATCATGACCTGAGCCGAAGGCAGAGGCTTAACCCTCTGAGCCACCCGGTGTCCCCTCATTGCCTTTCTTAATGTCACTTCATTCTCTAACCGAACTTCCTGCCATTCTGCATTCATGCATTCTAGGACTCAAACACACACACAAAGTGACACCTACTTCTTTGGCCTCACCGTTTTCTTTCTTTTTTTTTTTTAATTTAATTTTTTATTTAATTTCTTTATTTTTTTTAGATTTTACTTATTTATTTGACAGAGAGAGAGCACAAGCAGGGGCTTGGGCAGAAGGAGAGGGAGAAGCAGGCTCTCTGCTGAGTAGGGAGTCTGATGTGGAACTTGATCCCAGGACCCTGGGATCATGACTTGAATCCAAGGCAGTTGCTTAACCAACTGAGCCACCCAGGTACCCTGGCCCCACTGTTTTCTTTTTTGTGGAATGTCTTCAACTGCATCCTTTCTCTGTCATGCAAGCTCCTGCTCATCTTTGAAGTCCTAAGTGCCACTTTCCCCAAATCTTCTTGTATGTTCTCTATTACACCATGTATATTTTCTGTTATACCATGTGTGTTCTCTGTTGCACCATGTATGTTCTCTGTTACATCATGTGTGTTCTGTTACACTGTGTATGTTCTTTGTTGCATACCTCTATCTGCCTCCGCTACACTCAGGGAAGACATTGCTAACTGATGGTGATACTTCCCCACCAAGCCTGGACATGGCCTCCACATTCTTAACTAGAGCCATTTTTACTGGGGGCTGCTACCACTGGATCAGAATTGATCCAAATTCAGCCTAACTTGAGGCCATTTGCACCATGTATGCTCTCTATTATGCTGTGTATATTCTTGGTTGCATGTGTGTGTTCTCTATTACACCATGTATGTTCCCTATTATACTATATGTGCTCTGTATTACATCACATATGTTTGCTATTACACTGTGTATGTTCTCTGTTGCACTGTATGCATTCTCTATATACCATGTATGTTCTCTGTTATACCGGATGTGCTCTCTGTTATGTCATGTATGTTCTGTGTTGCACTATGTACGTTCTCTATTACATCATGCATGTTCTCTGTTATACCATATGTACTATTATATCATGCAAGTTCTCTATTATACCATGTATGTTCTCTATTACACTTATGTTCTCTATTTTACTATGTGTGTTCCCTGTTATACCATGTATGTTCTATGTCGCACTCTGTGTGTTCTCTATTACACCATGCATGTTCTCTCTTGTACCATGTGTGCTCTTTATTATGTCAGACATGTTCTCAATTGTACAATGTTGGCTATGTTCTCTGTTGTACCATGTGTGCTCTCTACTACTACTGTCAAGTAAGGCTCTCTGAGCTGCAAACTTCTAGGTGGTAGTCCTTTTTTTTTTAAAGATTTTATTTATTTATTTGACAGAGATCACAATTAGGCAGAAAGGCAGGCAGAGAGAGAGGAAGGGAAGCAGGCTCCCTGCTGAGCAGAGAGCCCGATGCGGGGCTTGATCCCAGGACCCCAGGATCATGACCCGAGCCAAAGGCAGAGGCTTTAACCCACTGAGCCACCCAGGTGCTCCCAGATGGTAGTCTTATTTATGAATGTATCCTCGGCATCTATAGCAATGCTTGGCAACTGCAGGAACAAAATAAGTATTCACTGAATTGAGTGGAATAGAAAACAAGTACAGAATGTGCTTTGTGTATCCCAATAAGACCCCAACCTGAAGGTAGTGCAAAGGTAACCAGGAAACCAGGTAGTGAAGCTGAGCTGGATGAAGCAGAATGCAGCACACACAAGCCAGCAATAGTTCAAATAATGTCCTGAGAAATTATCTGTTTCCAGCCCCTGTGTTGCTCTGGCCTGCCCTGTTCTTCTTTGCTTGTTCTGTTTGATGTTCTCATTCTTTTCTCTTGGTCATTCAGAAGTGTCCACTTAGCTCAATTTATTGGGCCTACCCCCTTTTTTTAGCACCAAAGGCTGCTATAACGCACATGCGCGCACATGTGTGTGTGTAAAGATAAACCCAGAGGGGTGCTTGGGTGGCTCAGTCAGTTAAGTATCCACCTTTAGCTTGGGCCATGTTCCCAGCATTGGGCTCCCTGCTCAGCAGTAAATCTGCTTCTCCTTTCTCCTGCTCTTGTGCTCTCATTCCCTCTCTCTTTCCCTCTAAAAAAAGAAATAAATTTTTTAAGATTTTTAAATTTATTATTTGACAGAGAGAAACACAGTGAGATAGGGAATACAAGCAGGGTTAGTGGGAGAAGGAGAAGCAGGATTCCCCCTAAGCAGAGAGCCCGATGCGGGGCTTGATCCCAGGAAACCACAGTCATGACCTTAGCCAAAGGCAGATGCCTAATGACTGAGCCACCCAGGAACCCCAAGAAATAAAATCTTAAAAGAAAAAAAAAAACATAAACTCCCAGAAATAGAGCTGAAAGTGCTCACTTGGAGAGTTGTATAAATGAGGGGGAAAGAGGCAACAGAGAATCAGTAATAATCTGTTGTATGTCCTGAGTGTTTGCCAGATGCCAGGATTTACATTTAATCTTTACAACATCCTGGAATGTATAGGCTCCACTATCATCCCTAATCTACAGATGAAGTAACTGAGGCAAAGGGAGACTGAATCATATGCACCCATGGAAACAGGGGAGCTGGAATCTGGTGAATGCATGTCTTAATCCAATGTCAGTTCTGTGAACACAGTTAGTGTTAAATATTTGTAATGGACCACATTACAACTTATCCTTGTCTTACAAAGATATCTCTGAATATCTTTGAATATCTCATTGTGTTCTGGCTTTTTTTTTAAAGATTTATTTTTTTTTTTAGAGCAATTTTAGGTTCATAGCAAAATTAAGAGGAAGGTATAGAGATTTCCCATGTACACTGGTTCCCATGTACACTTCCTTATCAAGGATTTAATGCCAAGGATCATTATAGACAAGAGAATATTCCTCTTGAACTTGGACTTAATCTCAAGGTCCCCTTCCGAGGTATTACACACCTGGCCTTGGGCAGAACTAACAGCCTGTTAACTCGGTTTCCATTCTAACTGGCTAAAGTGTTTATTGATCTTGATAAGGTGCCATACGCTGTATAGAAGACAAACAAAAACAATGAAGAATGGTCCTTGTCACCCTCCCCTTCTACCCCAACACAGACACAATCCCTTTAGGAAGACAAGCCATTCACAAAAGACCTGTTAACCAACAATGTGGAGCTGTTGGTGATGCAAACCCTGGGGAGATTTCTGGGTCCTCAGCTAGTGACAGAGTTCCCCATTAGCACTCTGAATTCCTCCATCTGGCCCTCTCTCCCCTGTCCCTGTAATAACGCTCATTCCCCATTGATTTCCAGCTTCTCTAAATTCATACTCTGTAATCAATTCTACATTCAAACTGCTTAGGGTCCCTCATTGCCACAAAGATTTCCCTAGATCTTTATCCTGGATATACTTCTTTCCCCCTGAATCTTCAGAGAGAAAATCAGTTCTGAGTATAACTCTGTAATTTAAGAAAAACCAAAACCAGTTTGCTCATGGCATACAGAACACGTGGGTCCTGGCTATGGGCCAGCCACCAGTTGTTCTGCTGGGCTAGAGGAGGCCCCACAATAGTTCAGGCACTGACTGTCTGTTCTTCCAACCTTCCCAACGGAAGCCCCAATGAGCGGGGGCCCTGGCCAGTGAGGGCTGGCCTCACTATTTGGGGATTGGAAGGATAAACAAATATTTTCACAGGGTGCGTCCAGAACTGAGTAGTCAAGGTCATTGTGGTGCAAACAGAATACATGATGTCAATGTGTCCTAGTGTCTGGGCTCAAGTGGCCTTTCTTGGCAGCATCTGTAAAGAGCACAGAGCATGCTGTAACCTCAACTGTTGATGTTGGGTGTGCTTTTACCACAGCTTAGTCAGCTTAGTGAGATTTCTAGATCTGTTCCCATTTCGTGTAGATTGCTTTGAAAGGGGAGCCAGGGTTGCATTTTCTGTGGGTTGGACCCTTGCCCAGTGTGCTTGGCTCCTCCACGTGACACCAACCTATAGTGCTCTTGTTCATTAGTTCCACCCAAGGAAGTGGCAGGTCCTCACAAGGGGTCTCAAATGGCCTTCCGTTTCTTCCACAGCTGGGGGTCAGAGTACCTGAATATACCTAAATCTCTGAAAAAAGTCCACTATGTTGAGTCTGGGAAAACAAAATTTAAGAGAACGTTGGTACCACTTTCTTCTTTGACACACCTCGTTTTCCAGATAGTAACATAATGCACTTTTTTTGGTTTTTGTTCTCCCAAATCACCACCATTTAGGTAAGAAGTACTGAGTAACTGTTAGGATAAAAATGTTTCCGACTTCTCTTGTCTTTTAATGGGAATGTCCATCTACATATAGTCTAGTCTATAACACTTCCGAATACACATAGACTGGTTCATGACTTGGAGAATATTTTCTTTTCAAAATAGACACGAGGCCAACTTATCTGCAAAGTTTAAATCAGTGCCTTGTCATTAGCAAACTTCACTTACTAGTTTTAGTCAAGTCTAAGCTGCACAATGGTTGAATTGGCGACCATTATATTTGTTTAACTGCTGTAAAGTAAGTTTGCAACAATGGATGCTTGCACTTAAATAGCCTGCAGAGCACTGGGGCCCTATCAATCATGCAGAGATTTCCCTCCTGCTGTCTCTTCTGATGGACAATTCTGCTGATGTGGATATTCAAAAAGAAGGGATCAGGAAGAACAGATGATGGATAAAGACAATCTTCTGTCTTGAGAGGAAATCGGAGAAATCCTTTTAAGGAATTTCTTTGTCATGGTGTCAGAAGATTAATTATGCTCGTGTGAGAACAGCTTTCTCATTGGGTGAAAAGAGACATTATCCTTCTGACTTGTGACAGATTTTTTTTTTCAAAGAAAGTGAGTTAAAGATTTCAGAGTATCTGAAATCTTCTTCTTTTGTTTTCTAAGCATCTTCCAGGACTGCTGGATTACACCCATGACATTGTGATGTTCAACAAGTTATTAATGAATCAAGAATTTTTGTTTCCAGAAACTCCTCCTCCTTGTTCCTCATGCACATCTCGTCAGAGGCCTTGATACCTGAGCTTGTACACCAGATTTTAAAATCACATGACAATAGTATAGGGATAACCTATTATCAGCCAGGAATGGAAGCTTATTATAGTAACGTAACAGCAATACCACCCCAAACTTGTACAGTGGCTTGGTAGACACCATTTTTAACAAGGCAAATATAACTGGAAAAGGTATCTTTTAAAAAATTCAACTCTTAACTGTCTCATTTAATGTAGTTGTAAATAGTGATAGTGTTTAAGATCATTACATTCCTTGAAACTTCTCTAAGCGTAACAAATGAGTATTCAGAAAAACCTTTGAAAGTAAGAGACAAAATAAAATTGCATAAAGCAAAACAATAAAATTAAGTTGTTTCATATAACTTTATTTTCCAGGTAACTGAAGCCTCAAAACTTAAAAAAAAAATATTTCATTGAAAGATCTATCTAAAATACATTAGTCAGTACTCTCCCCTTTAAATAATGCACTTTAATGGACTCAGGGTCCTCGTTATAATGATCTGCTCCTCCGGTTAGCTGAATTAGTGATGTCTGCAGTGACTGTTGAAGCATTTATTGTAGGGTTATTTGCCTCTATTCTAAATAGCCTGAGTAGTGCTCTTCTCTCTCTCTATATATATATATATTTATTACTGTCTGCTTTGTGTAGATGTGGAGTGTTTTTTCTTCAGATGAGTTATCACTTCTCCCTGGAACCAGTGTTTTCTTGCTGGTAAACTGCTATTTTGCTTCATACCTGAGGGTGAGCATACACCTACAATACAGATTCATTACATTTCTTTCTTGGTTTCCCCGTGAAAACTTATTTTTCTCTTATTTCCAGATGCTTGACTGGTTCAAGACTAGGTAGTTGACGTTTCCCAGAAATCTAATGTCTGGAACGAGGCATTACAATGTACACACACACACCTCTATGCACTACACATGCACACACATGCACATGTGCATTCATTACTAATTGTATCCAGTGTTAATACTCTGTTCAGTGTGTTAGCTTAGAGACTTGGTGAATACTGCATCACCAGTGGCATACCTTTACATCTGAGCCATGAGAATAGATTTGCAGTGACTGCTCCACTCTAGACACTTCCCTACCTTTCCTGGGGCCTCAACACTACTGCTATGAAACGGTAGCTACTCTCTGGTTTTAAATTTTAAAAACCTATTCAATTGCATGAAAAATATCTTTAAATTTAGCATTAAATATTAGCTGATGTTAGCAACTGTAATTTTTGCAGTAACTATAGTCATTGTAGGGCCAGATGCAGATCTTTGTGAGAATTGATAGCAAAGACCTAGTATATGTCTTACTTTAACTCACACTTGATAGTAATACTTAGAAGAATAGACTTAAGTTCAAAATGTGGGATTCTTGAGTTTCACACAGGATCTAAAATTTTATATATTACCAGTTCTATTTTTGGTTATTTTTAAAGATGATAAACCAAAGTGATAATTTTCATGAAACACACAGAGTGTTTAAGAAACAATACCAGGAAACAGAGGTCCAGAAGTAGATGTAAACCCTTTTCTCCTTCCTTTAGAAAGAAGGACCATTTTGCATTTTGTCTTACTTAAAGAAAATCATCCCGTTATGCCACTTTTGCTTTCTATCAGGATGAGTTTACATTTAAGAGGGATTTAATTAAAACTGGAGGTGACTCATCTTGATGACATATGACATTTAAAGAAAAAAAAAGTTTACTAATTAATAAAAAATATAGCCAATTATAGAAAATGTTTCCTTCTTTGTCTTTCTGACCCTGCTGTTGAAGGCGAACAATCAATTTATCACCACCAGCTGCATGAATTCAATGAAAAGGAACTTCGGGTTTTCTCCTTCCTAAACCCTTGCTGAATTGTTCTGGCAGTACATAAAAGTGGGTCATTTGTACCCAAAATACTTTACCAATGCTCCATTAATCTTAGTGATGGTGTTCTCTTTTTTCCTGCAAGAAGCAGGATGAGGAGACATTACGGGGGAAAAAAGAGAAGATAAGCATTTTTTTAAAATGGATGTGTAAAAGAAGAGGGAAAAACCATTTAACATTTTGTAGCCTGTTGTTTTTTGGTTTGGGGGCAGTTTTTGCTAATGAATACAAGATCAAAATACCAATGATTGTTTTGTGGTGTATTTTATATTATTTATTAATAGCATGTGATACCAAGAGGATTAAGAAGAATATTTTGACAATTTGTGAAAAAGATAGCATTTATCTTGGATATATACCAAGATTTTTAGTCTAGAAACAAATGGTGTGTCAGACCAAAATAATGTGAAAAGATAGATGAATCAAGAACAAAAGAAGTTTTCCTTTGGTTATTCTGTTTTAAATGTAGAAGTTTTATCACTGTGCTGCTTAATCACAATGATTAAAAGGAAAAATAAACTAAACTAAGATTCAGGGTTTCTCAGCTGTTAAACAAATCTTATGAAGACCTGGGCTATAGTCTCTATAATGTGCTTTGTATTTCTTAAAATAATATCTTTAATTGTTTTCTATCCAAACAGCATGAGAATGCTAGATGGGCCAGGCTCATTGACCTTCCCTCTTGGTCTTCTGTGTTGATTGGCAGGTTTCAAAGGTTAAACTAGCTACAGATGAAATGTAATCATTAGTGACTTGGTTCCTTTCCAGATCCCTCTGGAAACTGCAGTAAGCCAACTTTGTTCATTTATAAAGAAGAAAGAAAAGTCATTCCCTGAGCAGTTTGGAATGGGAAGCAGCCGCTGTCTCCTTCCATCTTACCTAAATAAACAAGCTAAATGGAAAAATAAACTTTACTTTTTCACATCTGGTACAAAGCTTCCTCTTTTGTTGAAAGTTCACATGCTCCCTTTGCTATGCCTTGTTGTGTGATTCAGGTGTCTTCCTTCCTTCTGTAAAGCAACTTGTGTAATTATAATAAGGAAAGACTCTGACTGTTTAACAGTCCAAGAGCATCATTATATAGAAACAAACAAAGCCCTCGTATTGGGAATGACATCAGATGATGTTTGACTCAGCCTCCCACATACCTGTTAGTAGTGAAGCAACAATGGGACCTTATGTTAGACCTTATGTTACAGTAGAAAACTAGAATAGGCAAACATATTCTGCTGGGTCTCCCTTAAGTCAAGTCAGATTATACTTATTTGTGTCTGAGTTCTTAATGTGACTAAATTTTGAATTTCCCTTCATACACTGACTGACAACCTAGAGCAGAATGTCAAAGCCAACAGTACTATGATTCTGAGGCACGCTGGTATTTACTAACCACCAGGATACTGCTAATTATCAAAATTTACCTTTGCAGACTCCCCATATGTCTTTCTGTCCTCACCTCCACCCTTCTGTGCTCCTAGACCACTTACTCAGAACTCCCCTCCCGTCTGGCATCCCTTCTGTAGTGAACTTCTTTAATAATTGGTATTTAGTAATATTGCAGTTTTTCTGTTTAACTTTTCCATGAAATGGGAGTGGCATTTGTAGTCTTCTTTCCCTCAGAATTCCACAGGCTCGATGCCTCTTATGATAGAGTTGATCATTCCACAATGTTCTTTAGCTATACAACCTTCATGTAACACAGAATCAAATTACTATTACTTGAAGCTTGGTTTGAAGCTCTTGAGGGGGTGGAATATAAAACCTAGAGGAGGGACGCCTGGGTGGCTCAGAGGGGTAAGCCTCTGCCTTCGGCTCCAGTCATGATCTTGGGGTCCTGGGATCGAGTCCCACATCGGGTTCCCTGCTCAGCAGGGAGCCTGCTTCCCTCTCTCTTTCTCTGTCTGCCTCTCTGCCTACTTGTGATCTCTCTCTGTCAAATAAATAAATAAATAAATCTT